>CM042564.1:5531241-5818741 GCA_023630585.1 Cranoglanis bouderius | reverse complement strand
CCACCATTGGATCGTTGTTACTTGGGACAAAATAGCTCCGAATTCACGTTTCTTATGCCCGTACCATCCGAGAGCGCTCACGCAGTCCGTACAGGATTCCGTGGAGTTTTTTTTTTTTTTTTTTTTTTTTGTGATTGTTGCGGCCAGAAATGCTTTATTTTGCTGCGTTGTTTTTCCCCGCAACTTGTGGGTTTTTTTTTTTTTTTGTGGAAAACTACCCGAACCGGCGAAATCTTTCACGGTGATGTTTGTTGATGCGTCTTGTTTGTTTTGAGTCGAATGGGTCACGTGACCGCGTCATGACAAAAAACACATCACTGTTCTCTGGATATCTTCGTTTTCTCAGTCCACACCACAACTCGAAAACGCCGTTTTCAAATTGATCCACTTTCGAGAGCGTTTTTGAAAAGCTCCTTTAAAGCAAAATAATAATAATAATAATAATAATAATAATAATAATAATAATAATGAAACGCATTCAGTTTTTGTTGCAATCGAGCAAGATAGGAGCTACACCAGGATGTTATTTGATTGCAACAGAAAGTGAGTTTATTTATTTATTTATTTATTAATTATTATTATTATTATTATTATTATTATTATTATTATTATTATTTTGCTTTAAACATTGTAAGACCGTAAGCTAAGCTAATGGGCAGCTACGGCTCACACTGCGCTCTACTGTCTTCCCTCCCATCGGTAGTCGCTGCACCGAGTCACTCCAAATTCGCATAAAGTTAAACTTTTCTCAACTTTGTCACGTCGCTCGACACGCCCACATCTAGTCGCCGGCGGCGGCTGTCGCTCGTGCCGTCGGAAGTCGCCGTCAACTGAGATACCAGCCAAAATCAGCTAGCATCATTAAAGCTTTTGAAGCTTCTGGCGTCTGCACCGGGTGATCTATAACATATTCTTCAAATGTAGCCACGCGATGTTTGTTTTTATTTATTTATTTATTTTTCAGCAGCCATGTCGTCCTCCTTCTTTACCCTCATCTTCTTGCTATTTTTATTTTTTTTTTAAAAGATCACTTAGTGATTTGTATTAGGGGTACATCAGGGGTGAATGTCGATCTGTAACGTCCACATGAAATCACAATCGATGTTTTCGAGAATTCTGTATTATTCATGTATTTAACAAATGATTAAAAGTGGCAGTAAAAATTTTTTTCAGGATTTAAATTAACCTCAGTTTTGCTGTTCAGCCCCTCGGATTAAGGCTGGAGGATATGATTTACATCACGGTGTGCTCTTCTGAGATATTGTAAATATCATAATCGCTTTTTCTTATTATACATTTTGTTCTAAATGCATTTATTTTCTTTTAAATAATGACCGACTGACCTGAAGCAGCTGATCTGATGTGTTACAATTTTGTCCTTGATCATTAATTTTCTGTTATTTTAAAATGTATTTATAAAATGTATATTATATATATATATATACACACAATAAAACATAGTATATGTATACTGTTTTATAAAGAAAAATGTTAGTTTTTTTTACACAGCCTTTTAAAAATGCAGCACCACTGAATTAAATATGAAAGTAAAGTTTTGCACATCTCGTTTGCATACCTATAATTTATTTTTATTCCCCCCCCCCCATTTTGAATCAAAACACGAATGACCGCAGCCTACGCGGATCTTATTTTAGCACGTCTCTCGTGTGCCACGCAACGCGACCGGGCAAGCACGCAGAACTTCCCCTGAAGCAGTAGAAATCATTTATCAGACTCGCGCATTCGTGTGCTCGTCAGGGGAGAGGAAATCCACCATCCTTCCTGGTAATTGAGCAACAGTCAGAATTCACACGAATTTTTCAGAAAATAAACCGCGGCGGTGCAGGGTATGGAACGTTCACAGCGTGATGACCGCCCAGCTCCGTATCTCTCCTTTCTCTATACAGCCGTGGCCAAAAGTTTTGAGAATGACACAAATATTAATTTTCACAAAGTCTACTGCTTCAGTGTTTTTAGATCTTTTTGTCAGATGTTACTAACTGTTACTGAAGTGGCTTTTATTGACAATTACATGAAGTTTATGCAAAGAGTCAATATTTGCAGTGTTGACCCTTCTTTTTCAAGACCTCTGCAATTCGCCCAGGCATGCTGTCAATCAACTTCTGGGCCGCATCCTGAATGATGGCAGCCCATTCTTGCATGATCAATGCTTGGAGTTTGTCAGAGTTTGTGGGTTTTTGTTTGTCCACCCGCCTCTTGAGGATTGACCACAAATTCTCAATGGGATTAAGGTCTGGGGAGTTTCCTGGCCATGGACCCAAAATCGATGTTTTGTTCCCCGAGCCACTTCGTTATCACTTTTGCCTTGTGGCAAAGTGCCCCATCATGCTGGAAAAGGCATTGTTCATCACCAAACTGTTCTGGATGGTTGGGAGAAGTTGCTCTCTGAGGATGGTTTTGTACCATTCTTTGTTCATGGCTGTGTTCTTAGGCAAAATTGTGAGTGAGCCCACTCCCTTGGCTGAGAAGCAACCCCACACATGAGTGGTCTCAGGATGCTTTACTGTTGGCATGACACAGGACTGATGGTAGCGCTCACCTTTTCTTCTCCGGACAATCTTTTTTCCAGATGCCCCAAACAATCGGAAAGGGGATTCATCAGAGAAAATGACATTACCCCAGTCCTCAGCAGTCCAATCCCTGTACTTTTTGCAGAATAGCAGTCTGTCCCTGATGTTTTTCCTGGAGAGAAGTGGCTTCTTTGCTGCCCTTCTTGACACCAGGCCATCCTCCAAAAGTCTTCGCCTTACTGTGCGTGCAGACGCACTCACACCTGCCTGCTGCCATTCCTGAGCAAGCTCTGCACTGGTGGTGCCCCGATCCTGCAGCTGAATCAACTTTAGGAGACGGTCCTGGCGCTTGCTGGACTTTCTTGGGCGCCCTGAAGCCTTCTTCACAACAGTTGAACCTCTCTCCTTGAAGGTCTTGATGATCCGATAAATGGTTGATTTAGGTGCAGTCTTACTAGCAGCAATATCCTTGCCTGTGAATCCCTTTTTGTGCAAAGCAATGATGGCTGCACGTGTTTCCTTGCAGGTAACCATAGTTAACAGAGGAAGAACAATAATTTCAAGCACCACCCTCCTTTTAAAGCTTCCAGTCTGTTATTCTAACTCAATCAGCATGACAGAGTGAACTCCAGCCTTGTCCTCGTTAACACTCTCACCTGTGTTAACGAGATAATCACTGACATGATGTCAGCTGGTCCTTTTCTGGAAGGGCTGAAATGCAGTGGACATGTTTTTTTGGGATTAAGTTCATTTTCATGGCAAAGAGGGACTTTGAAATTAATTGCAATTCATCTGATCACTCTTCATAACATTCTGGAGTATATGCAAATTGCCATCATAAAAACTGAGGCAGCAGACTTTGTAAAAAATTAATATTTGTGTCATTCTCAAAACTTTTGTCCACGGCTGTACATCACGGTTACAACCTTCCAGACATCATGTGTAATGCAACGTCATGCACTTTAACAAGGTCCTAAAACACAGCGGCGATTATGTTCAGGGTTTACCGATTCCAGGAAAGTCAGGCTTAATGACGCACACACACCTGTGCTGTTATATGTACTGTTGAGCTAGGACTGAGTGATTTGTTATAAATGGGCGTTTATATATTTATTTTTCTAATTTAAACAGTGAAACACACCAGAGGATTCAAAATTACCGCCCTGTATTTATTTATAACTGTGACCAGAATAGAAGGCTTACTGAAGATAACTGAGGAATTGCTAAGGAGTTACTAAGGAATAACTGAGGGGTTACTAAGGAATAACTGAGGAGTTACTAAGGAATAACTGAGGAGTTACTAAGGAATAACTGAGGGGTTACTAAGGAATAACTGAGGAGTTACTAAGGAATAACTGAGGGGTTACTAAGGAATAACTGAGGAGTTACTAAGGAATAACTGAGGAGTTACTAAGGAATAACTGAGGGGTTACTAAGGAATAACTGAGGGGTTACTAAGGAATAACTGAGGAGTTACTAAGGAATAACTGAGGGGTTACTAAGGAATAACTGAGGGGTTACTAAGGAATAAAACATCGCAGGGTGTGCCGGTATAAGAAACTAATCAGTAAGTAAGTATTATACCACAGCGGTGACAACACTAACACATTTTTATTATTATTATTATTATTATTATTATTATTATTATTATTAAAGACAATGTTGTGCTTTTTTTTAATCAGTTTATAGCTACATTTAATGCTGTGGAACATCTGTGAGACTAAGTTTGTTCCTGTTCTCACTTACATTCTAGTAGCTATAAACAGTCATTCCCTCACCAGTGTTTTTTTTGTTTTTTTTTGTTTTTTTTTTTAGATATTTATTTATTTTTATTAATTCCCTTGAAGTTAATAAGACAAAAAAAAAAAAAAAAAACCCCGCAGCTTGTCGTGTTACAGAAAAAACAGAAAGTCCCCAGGACTTTCCTGTGATGGAAAACTCCTTGCATAAGCAAGCGTGTTAATATAAACCTGCAGCGGAAGAAGAAGAAGAAGAGGCTGCTGTTATAGAAGATTAACCTATACTGTGGTCTGTCCGAATACTCGATTCTGATTGGCTGGAGGGTGTGCGTTATAACCGTGTATACCGCAGGTAGTTCCGGTCAGTATAATCACTGTTCTAAATTAATGCTTTGCCGATAAACAACTGTAACCATAGTAACATACAGTTAAAAACTCACAGCTTCGTTATTAGTAGGCAGACGCCGTAATTCACACTCGCACAGTCTCTCTCTCTCTCGCTCGCTCGCTCGCTCGCTCATTCGCTCACATGCTCTCTCTCGCTCTCTCTCTCTAATAATTATTTACTATAATTCATTCAAATAAATGTAATCTTATCACACTACTTTATCTCTGTGTATGATTTATAGAGGGCAGAATTCTAGATCTAACGAGCCGTGTATATAAAATAACTAACGAAAATTAACCGTCATTTTTATCTTTTCAGTCAAATTCTGCACTGCAAACATCAACGACAGCTTTAACTTGTCAGTGCTGCCAAGTGACCACGGTATAAGCGGGATACTTCACGGCCAGGTGTGCGTTACACCATTTTAATGCACTTAAATGCACATCGTGCATTAAAATCGTGTAACGCGCACCTGGCCGAGGATCATCCCTTACTTAATCACCACCTTCCAACCAATCAGAATCCAGAATTCAGCACCGCTCTTTTCAAAAGGTGTCCTTTATTTCAGATTCATGACATCTCTGGCCAGAATGGAGTGTTTATTGGTGGTGAATAATAAATAAACTGGTTTATAGCGAGACCTCGTGAGGCGTTGTCTAAAAATGAAAATTCAGGTTCAGTAAAGAAATTTAATTTTCAAGGAAGTCTGGATGGAAAAAAAAAAGGAGTTCCTGAGCTTGTTTGTTTTTAAACATGCGCTGGTGCAATAACGGTGGAAACCTAACGTAAAGCATTGCCATAGTGATGTCACTGGGTCTAAGGCCAAACCTCAACTTTTGGTACAATACATTAATAACAGAAAGTCGCTTTTGTGTAAGGTCGGAAATTATGATTGTGTGTGTGTGTGTGTGTGTGTGTGTGTGTGTGTGTGTGTGTGTGTGTGTGGAGGGTGAGGTCTGTTACAGCTGGTGAACATTGTAGTTTCTGTAATTATCATGTCTCTGACAGGTCTCTCCACAACCTCTCATTAAGGTGGGAGAGAGACAGACAGAGAGAGGAGGAGAGACGGCCATGTTGCTGAGAGGCCAAAGCAGGGGCGAGGGGACAAGGGGACGAGGGGCGGGGCAAATATTCATACAGGCCCTTTTCCTTCTAGGGCTGGGTGATCTGGACAAAACTTTAATATCATGATTTTTATGATCACGATTTCAGGCCAGGCTCATGATACATGATGTTATCAGGGTTTTTTTGTTGTTGTTTTTTTTTCCATGTTGGTTTTCAGGAGTATTTTTGCAAAGCTACTGAACAGAATCTTCAAACTCATTTAATGAAAATATAACTCTTTTACGAAACATAACCTCAAAGTAAAATAATAAGACACCATGCATTTGAAGCAAGTTTTATTAAAGTGTACTTCCCAACAAAATGTAAATAATTATTTCTAAAAGTAAGAGTCAGCATGGATAGAGTATTTATAAAATGTTAAATATATTTAAATTCTGCTAATATCATCAGTGTTTAAAAGTGGAATAAGTGGAAAGATTTGATTGATTGACATGCGAGTGAATATTTAAATATGTTAAAATACTGATTTTTAAAAAAAAAATTTTTTTTTAGCTAAAGTGGGTTTATATTTTTATTTAACATTTTGAAAATAAATTATTCGTATTGCACTATTCCCCTATTCCTGACCTGTCCACATTAGGTCTGAGTTGACTTTGGCGCTTGGATCCCTAAACCTAATAACCTGGACTAATGTGGGTTGTGATTTCCACCACTGTAACCAAAAAAAAAAAAAAAAATCATGGACTTCACAGACTCTCAGGGTTTCCCGGACCCCACTTTGAGAACCATTGTTCTATAGCATGTAGCTCTCCAATAACATGATCAGTCATTTCCATGTTATTTTGATGAGATATTCGGTATTTATGTCCTCTTAAATAAGAGACGTCAAGGTAGGTTTGGCCTAAATCAGATTTTTGGTCATTTTTGGTTGTTTTCCGGAATTCAACCGATGTTGGGTTGGTTTTACCCAGACCACAACACATTTTTACTAACTATCCTCATTATCAGTAGGTGTCAGTGCATTTACAAGACTGTTGTTAGTACTCCTTTGTTCTCCCTCCTCCTCCTCTTCTTCCTCCTCTCTCTCCCTCTCTCTCCCTCTCTCGTGTTGTAAGCTGAACTCCACATCCTGTTTTGTTCAGTTGATCAGGACACTGCTGTGACGTGGCACTTATTTGCTGTTTCTTCCCTCTCTCTCTCTCTCTCTCTCTCTCTCTCTCTCTCTCTCCCTCTCTCTCTCCCTCTCTCTCTCTCCCTCTCTCTCTCTCTGGGTTACAGTGCAATGACAGTTTATATATATATATATATATATATATATATATATATATATATATATATATATATATATATATATATATATACACATACAGCAACAAAAAAAGATAGAGCTAAAATAATGACATAAATGATCACTCAGTGCAACAGTCAGTCAGGTCTGAGTGTGTTTTGTGTCACACATTACCATTAACAGGGTATGAGGTGGGGGGGGGTGTGAGGTAGAAGGGGGGGAGGTGTGAGGTAGAAGGGGGGGAGGTGTGAGGTAGAAGGGGGGGGGAGGTGTGAGGTAGAAGGGGAGGGAGGTGTGAGGTAGAAGGGGGGGAGGTGTGAGGTAGAAGGGGGGGGTGAGGTAGAAGGGAGGGGGGGTGTGAGGTAGAAGGGGGGGTGAGGTAGTGGGGGGGGGTGTGAGGGGTGAGGTAGAGGGGGGGGTGTGAGGGGTGAGGTAGTAGGGGGGGTGTGAGGGGTGAGGTAGTGGGGGGGTGTGAGGGGTGAGGTAGAGGGGGGGTGTGAGGGGTGAGGTAGTAGGGGGGGTGTGAGGGGTGAGGTAGGGTGAGGAGGCAATATGGTCCTCAAAAACCCATTGAGGCATGGACTCTGTCAGACCTCTGAAGGTGTGCTGTGGTATCTGACACTAAGACGTTAGCAGTAGATCCTTTAAGTCTTGTAAATTACAGTGTCGAACCACCGCGGATCGGACTTGCTGTTCCAGCCCATACCACAGATGCTTGATCAGACTGAGAATTGGAGGCCAGGGCAACCCTTTGAGCTCTTAAAATTCTTCAAATCATTCCCAAGCAACGTGTGAAGTGTTGCAGGGCGCATTATCCTGCTGAAAGAGGCCACTGCCATTACGGAATACCGTTGCCATGAAGGGGTGTACCTGGTCCGCAATGATGTTTAGATAGGTGGCGCGTGTCAAACTGACGTCAACATGAATGCCTGGACTCAGAGTTTCCTAGCAGAACATCGCCCAGAACATCACACTGCCTCCACCAACTTGTCTTCTTCCTACAAGGCATCCTGGTGCATGGACTCATTGGACCAGCTAACCTTCCATTGCTCCAAGGTGGAGTTCTGACTTTTGATTTTGACAGTGGACTGGGGTCAGCATGGGCATTCTGACCGGTCTCTTCGGACCAGACAGGATGGCCTTTTTTGCTCTTGCGCATCGATTAGCCTTGGACGTCCAACACCCTGTCACCGGTTTTTGTGGTTTGTCTTTCTTCGGACCACTGTCGGTAGGTACTCACCACTGCTGACTGGGAGCACTCTACAAGCCTTGCCATTTCAGAAACGTTCCGACCCAGTCGTCTGGTCATAACGATTTGACCCTTGTGAAAGTCACACAGGTCTTCATGCCGGCCCGTTTCTCTTGCATCCAACACGTAGACTTGGGAGAACCAACTGTTCGCTTACCGTCTAATATTTCCCAGACCTTGACATGTGCCATGGCTACTAAATAATAAATATTATTTGCTTCATGTGTGAATGGTCATAATGTTTTTGCTCATTGGTGTACTATGTTTTACGTACACGGGATCCCATGTCTGACCCACTGATTCATATCCACTCACTGTGCCTTTTCTTGGGTACTTCCTCGTCCTGATTTAGCAGCACAACAGACTGATGGGAAATGTTGTCAATTTCACTGCATATTGCATATATGTTCGGCATAATGTAATGCTTTGACTGTCTAGAAAAGCGCTATATAAATGTAACAAGTAATAATAATAATAATAATAATAATAATAATAATAATAATAATAATAATAAAAGAATATCACTGCAGAACATCTGTATGGAGCTTCTTTTAGGAGACCCAGTGCTTCTGTTTAGCTTCTTTTAGGAGACCCAGTGCTTCAGTTTAGCTTCTTTTAGGACACCCAGTGCTTCAGTTTAGCTTCTTTTAGGACACCCAGTGCTTCAGTTTAGCTTCTTTTAGGAGACCCAGTGCCTCTGTTTAGCTTCTTTTAGGACACCCAGTGCTTCAGTTTAGCTTCTTTTAGGACACCCAGTGCTTCAGTTTAGCTTCTTTTAGGACACCCAGTGCTTCTGTTTAGCTTCTTTTAGGAGACCCAGTGCCTCTGTTTAGCTTCTTTTAGTAGACCCAGTGCCTCTGTTTAGCTTCTTTTAGGAGACCCAGTGCCTCTGTTTAGCTTCTTGTGTAGGTGTTTTTATCATTTTGAGAATGACTGAAGTGGGGGAAAGACCAAGAAACCAAAACAGTTGTGGTTTCGGAAAGCTACTGCATTAGTTATGTAGTCTTACTTCACATGGAGCTTGTTTCACTTCTCCATTTTTTGTTAATAATGTTCGCTTTGTTTCACTTGAAGTTACTCAGACAAGATGGTGTCAAAGAGAGGGAATATCACCATTCTGCTGGATTTTTACTAACACTGGAACACAGGTAACTGCTTTCTCTAGCACAAACTGACATGTTGGCATTTTTTTTACACCATGAGTGTGATTTTATTTTTTTTTAGCACTGTTTGTGTTAGGGATGTGAACAGATACTGATTTATAATAATGCACCTGTCTCTGTGTTTACCCTGCAGCTGCACTGATTCACTTAGTGTAACAGTAACAGATCATTCACAGGGACTTGTACAGCAGACGCTCCACATAAACAGATCAAACACGTGTGTAATCATTGATATGATGAAGTTTTCTGTAAGGAGATTAGCATTTAACTAGCATTCATGGAAGGACTCTCCAGTGTCGGCACGTTGTAACGATCAGCTGTGGTGGAAGAGGAATAAAACACTTTGGGATGTGCTGTTACAGGAAAATAATCCACATCTAGGTGAGAACAGTAAATCCACTTCATGTCGCAACAATCCGCTCTTTCATGTCGTTGATTATTTTATATTAACAGCTCACACACCTTTACTTTTAGCTTAATAACAGTGCAGTTCGGGGCGTACAGTATTGAACTATAACTATAATTGCTATGAGTAACATTTTTGAGCATGTATTTGCAAAGGACTTAGGAACCTAACGCTCAGACAACAGCAAATTTCCTCTCGAGTACTGATTGGTCAGCTCTACACTCATGATTTTGGAACATATTAAACATGTTTGAATTATTTAGTTACTTATTGGTGTTTATAAAAAGGAGTGAATTTGAATTTGAATTCCAAAAATCTGAATTTTGAGGCTTCAGTTACAGGTTTCCCTCCATTTTGGTTTATTTCTTTATTCTTGCCCAACGTTTTGGTTTATTTCTTTATTCTTGCCCAACGTTTTGGTTTATTTCTTTATTCTTGCCCAACGCTTTGGTTTATTTCTTTATTCTTGCCCAACGCTTTGGTTTATTTCTTTATTCTTGCCCAACGTTTTGGTTTATTTCTTTATTCTTGCCCAACGTTTTGGTTTATTTCTTTATTCTTGCCCAACGTTTTGGTTTATTTCTTTATTCTTGCCCAACGCTTTGGTTTATTTCTTTATTCTTGCCCAACGTTTTGGTTTATTTCTTTATTCTTGCCCAACGTTTTGGTTTATTTCTTTATTCTTGCCCAACGCTTTGGTTTATTTCTTTATTCTTGCCCAACGTTTTGGTTTATTTCTTTATTCTTGCCCAACGCTTTGGTTTATTTCTTTATTCTTGCCCAACGTTTTGGTTTATTTCTTTATTCTTGCCCAACGTTTTGGTTTATTTCTTTATTCTTGCCCAACGCTTTGGTTTATTTCTTTATTCTTGCCCAACGCTTTGGTTTATTTTTTTATTTTTGGAATTGAGAATCATGGCATTGGTATCAAAGTCAAATTTCTGGTTTGGTCACAGCTGTGTTCTGGATGTTTTATATGAGCTCAGATGAAGAGAAGTTCTCTAGAAGTTACACATTAAAGTTCCCCTGAAATCAAAACCGGTGTTTCAGAGCATGTTATGGACACCAATACGACAGTATATCTAGGAAAAAATACAAAAAATATTTAGTTTTGGCGATATTCTCATTTTAATGTTACAGCTTGTCATCTCCAGGAAGTTTCGATGATCCATCGTGTACCTGTGCTCTTGTTTGTCCAATCAAGCACTTCCTAGAACGTATATGTCCCACCCCTAGGGATGTATCTAACTCTACAGTATTAGCAAAAATGGTTCGCCGGTGCGTTTTTGTCTTTGCAGTGTCGTGTTGTCTAGGATATCGTCCTGGTTAGAGTTGGTGTAGGTGGAGATAAATCCTCCATATTTAGCTAGTTCTTCATATTTAGCTACTTATTCATATTTAGCTAATTCGCTAAGCTACTGTCAAGTTCGTTTAGACTGTGCAAGTGTTTGGTGTGTCTTCAATGCTATTGGCTGTTGTGTAAATCACTGACTTTCAGAAGGAACTACGTCATCATACGGAATCAAATCACAGCTTGTAAGACATTTCATGGGGAATTTGAAGAGTCTTTCAGTTCCTTTTTCCATGGGAAATTTAGTTTGTGTCTTACTCAATATTTTTATAAAAACACACACACACACACACACACACACACACACACACACACACACACACACACACTGGTCTTCTCTCCTGATACTGTCTTCATATTATGAATACCTGTAGTAGTGTCCTTCCTTTACCAAACATCCAAAATGCGTATAAATACGGAAGTTTATGTCTCACCTCTAACTCAGGAGTAGACACTATTTTATTTTGAGTAGTGTTTTTCTAACGTTATTAGGTTTGTGGATACAGATGTGGTTACTTTTTCATTTCAGCTCCTCTCACCACCAGATGCTTGAATTGGATTCTGTCTGACTTGAGTTCACTACAAAGTGAGGGAAGAACATCGACGCCACTCTGAAAGTCTTGTGTTTGTTCTGTCTGAGCACCAAAAGCTCCACAAGCTAGCCAGTTAAGGTTAGTGATATACGCGAAAACTTTAAGGTGGCTGTAGGGAGGCATGCTTGTTCTGTTAAAAAAATATTTAGTCACAAGACTGGTATCACAATCGTTTGTTTTGTTTTGTTTTTCCAAAGTAATGTTTATTGCAAGAATTGGATTAAAGGATCCACCAAATTAATCAATGTAAATAAGTAAATAAAATAAAAAAAAAAAGCTGTTCAGATATAAAGTACACGAATGACCCAAGAATAACCTTCTGCATAGAAGAGGAGAAATACGGGAAGAAGGCCAACATGGTTAAAAGGTCGTTCGTTCATTCGTTCATCGCGAGTAACTGTTTTATCAGGGTTGGTATGGGATTAGATTTGTGCCAAAAGTATTCAACGTAACTTTTCAAGAAACAAACAATAATATACAATGAAAAACGCTCTGAAACCGAAAACAGTGAACTGAGTGGCAAAAATGTAACCTTGTCTTCAAATAAACATCATTCTTCATTAACAGTTTTCTAAGCTTCCTTTTCACTAATCACGGTTCATGAACGCGCTGCCAGAGTTTTCGTTTACGCTCCAAGTTTACATTCACCATTCTGGCACAAACCTCACGTGTGGGCGGGGCTTAACGGCACTTTTAATCTCATTGGCTAGTGAGACTTGGCTCGACAGCTCGAGTGTCCAGCTGAGGAGGAGGATGACGCCGCCGACGCCGCTACGTCGAGGGAAAAAAAAAAATAGTCGTACGAGACTCCCCAAACCTCAAATATTAATTACGAACTAATATACTGACTAACTGCATCCAGAACGCTCTCCAAAATTCACGCCACTGAAGTATCTACTTCCTGGTCAGGGAGCCGTCGAGCCAAATCTCACTAGCCAATGTTACTAGCGCTGTTAAGCTCCGCCCACACTTGAGGTTTGTGCCAGAATGGCGAACGTAAACATGCGGAGCGTAAACGAAAACTCTGGCAGCGCATTCATTAATCGTGATTAGTGAAAAGGAAGCTTAGAAAACTGTTAATGAAGAAATGATGTTTATTGAAGACAATGGTACATTTTGCCACTGAGGTTTTTTTTTTTTTTTTTTTTTTTTTTTTCTTTCTCATTGTATATTTTTGTTCGTTTCTTGAAAAGTTACGTTCAATACTTTTGGCACAAATCTAATCCCATAGGTTGGGCGAACGTTCTGTAAAATGACAAATAAAAGGATTCATATCTGTGGTGTGATGATGAGGTAGAGCTCCTGCTTGAGGTTACACTTGGGTCTTATCCAAAAATCTAAGGTGGTTTCAGGAGGCGTAGTTAAATTACAAGTGTGTTATCGAATAAAACATTACAGACCACAAAATCACTGCCTGATGAGCAGTGATAAGTGGAGTCCTCAAGCGTTTATAATACAATAGCAATAGCAAAATGGTTGGTTTCCCCCTAATTTGATCTTAGCCAATTCCTACCCACTAGCCAGCTCTCCTCTATCTCACATCCGCTAGCATCCGGGGAGAGTGAAGGCTAAAGGTACACTCACACATACTGCCACTTTATCGCTGCAAGTCACCAGCCGCTGTACTATGAAGTCGCCAGTAGGCGTTCCTACTGCTGGTTGCCATAGTAACATTTATCAGTGGGTGGCACAACTAGCGTTCCACTACTGACAACAAACCAGTTTATTAACAACCAGTGAAACATTCTGGAGGGAGAGTGTTTGTATATAAAAGTCTCCAGGGTATATATGCATCATATAAGTAGTGTGAGCTCTTTGCCGTCACGGCCATCCATCTGCGACGCAAGCGCCAGCGCCGGACTGTCTGGGTCCACGAAACACCTGCGCTCTCCTGTCTTCACTCCCAATGGTAGCTGTTGCACCAAGTCACTCCAAATTTGGACACGCCCACATCTAGTCACCAACGCCCGCTGTTGCTCGTGACTCTGGAAGTCTCCAGCTCTGCGATCGCTTTGTCACTGCGAGTCGCCGTATGCGTGAACGTACCTTAACACGTGCTTCCTCCAAGACACCGCCACCACCCCTCCCACCCAGAAAGGATGACTCCGGGCGATCGGGCTCACACTTTTCTGTTGTGCCACTCATGAGTCACCAAAAAAAAAAATCATAGTTTTTAACTAATGAAAGCGGCGTATCTGTTTGGCCGAGAGGAGAAATTGTGATATTGAGAAAATGCTTTTAAAGACTTTCATATATCTGCATAAACAAATATGTTGTTCACTTTTATACCAGTTTCAGTAGCTGGAATGTAAACTTTCTAAAAAGTCTCTGTTATAATAATGTAATTTATTACCGGTGTTTCTGAGAGTTTTCAGGACGTAAAGGTGAAACTGAACAACTGCTGGAGTTTCTGAGTAACGATACACATCAGGACACCTGCATGATGAAATGGAGTGTAGAGTAGCTGCAGCCCTACATTTGACAGGAAGTGTGCATTGAGAGCGAGAGAGAGAGAGAGAGATGCATACTAGGAAAAAAAAAAACTCCATATATTTAATTTCATATTAGTGTGAACAGAGTTTTTGTCCATTTTAAGCGAGTCCTGTTTCATAAACGATCACGCAGCACTACAGCATCTTTTCTTACCATCCATGTTTGCCGTCAGAGACAAAATTCAGTACATTTTCAAAATATTCAGCAAAGTTATTTGAGTTAAGAGCTTACTGCGATTTACCGCAAAGTTGTGTCAGTGCGAGAGATCACTGACCGAAGGCTTAGAGAGCGAGCGCAGCCGTGACCCCCGTCTAGAAGCCAGCGATAGGAGGACGCCACGGGACGACTCCAAACTAACGGGACATCTACAGATACAGTAGCAGCCATGGTGAAATGTAAACAGAACATGCTGAATGGACAGAAAATGATGCATGATCGATGATGCAAGCGGATAAATCGGATAAATTACATCATCTAAATTTCTTAAGTCTCGTCCATGTCCCATAATTCTAGCGGAAATGATTATTTTTAATATAAAGTATAAACCGCGCTAAAAGGCTGTTGAGGCAGTAATCGTGAAATGGATGCGAGTATACTCGGGATGGTGTAGTCGGGTGCTTTCCTCTTGCTCAGCACGCACATAAATCTTCTGCATCTTCTGACCTGAATTTTATATCATTTCAGGAGAGCAGGTGTGTGTGTGTGTGTGTGTGTGTGTGTGTAAAAAATATTCCGTTTTCTCTCATGCTTCTTTGTTTCTCTTTCCCATTCGCTCCCCTGTGGCTTCAGCACACAGACAGACGATATTTTTAGACAAACATTTTCGAATTTCCACCAAACAACAAAATTCATTGTTATTTACGTGGGTTTTTTTTTTTTTTTTTTTTGCGCGCTTGCATCTGCGCCTGTTTTCCATTGCAGTTAAAGATCAGCTGAAGAGTTTGGAGATCTTATTACATGGAGTAAGATCAGGAATCAATCTGAAAGCATGTTATAGCAGTTACGACTATTGAATCCATATGAATCAGACGACTCTTTAGATCATGAACCATCACTAAATCTCCCGCTCCATCGCTTTTACTTTCATACCGTAGAAGTTTATATGCCGCGTTCGACTGAAGCTCGTAACATCCGACTGGGAAAAACCAAAGAAAACGCTCCCGCTTTGTAGCTCGTACATAATGATTAAATAATCTCAAAGCGCCCTTATAGACTCGACCAGATCGCAACTCGGCTGACGCGTGTAGTGCAGCGGGTGATGGGGTTGGGAACGAGTAATGCGAGTGTGAAATGAGGGTGGTGGTAGCTCAGGGGTTAAGACGTTGGACTTCTGAACGGAAGGCCGTGAGTTCAAATCCCAGCACCACCAAGCTGCCACTGCTGGGCCCTTGAGCAAGTCCCTTAACCCTCAACTGCTCAGTTGTATAAATGAGGTAAATGCAAGTGTAAGAGTGTGTGTGTGTGTGTGTATATATATATATATAGTCATGATAGATATATCGTGACTTCCTGTTAGGAAAGTTCTAGCAGATGGGTTTTTTTTTTTTTTTTGGGAGGTTTTCAGTGCTCAGGGCTGCGAGAAATCTGGTGCCTTACCACTCCTGTAACTCTACCTCTGATTGAATGTGTCCTTTTATCGTAATTCGTCTTGTTACACATGGTTGAACGTGTGTGTGTGTGTGTGTGTGTGTGTGTGTGTGTGTATGGGATACAGTGAGGTCTCAGGTGAAAGTTGTGTACTCATGCTGCTGTAGTACAGTTGAAGCAGCCTGAAGCAGGAGCTTGTCAGAGAGCATGACCGACAAAAGTCTGATAAAACTATCATTCCCTTTTCACAAACACCCCGTTCTCTGGAGCTTTATCTCTCTCTGTGTTTGTGTGTGTGTGTGCGCGTGCGCACGCTTTTGCATATGATCTGATATCTGGACCGTAACAGTGGCTGCATCCGGATAAAGAGACGCAGAGAGGTGTAGCGCCTCACAGTCTCGTTCTTCCTGGCACTGGACACTGATTAAAATCGCTTCCGTGTTTCCGGTAAACTTCTCAGATTGACAGCTCATGTTTCCCAATCACTTCAGTATGGATTTACGACTCGAGGTGCAACAGTACACCGCTGATATTTTGAATGATTGACGTGGAAATCAAAAATCCAGTATCTCAAAATATTAGAATAAAGAATTTATAATACAGAAATGTCGACCTTCTGAAAAGTATTTTAATTTATGCACTCAATACTTGGTTGGGGCTCCTTTTGCATGAATTACTGCAATCAGCCTGTGGCACTGCTGAGGTATTATGGAAGCCCAGGTTGCTTTGACAACAGCCTTCAGCTCGTCTGTATTGTTGGGTCTGGTGTCTCTCATCTTCCTCTTGCAAAATTCAGGTCAGGCGAGTTGGCTGGCCAATCAAGCACAGTAATACCATGGTCAGCAAACCAGTTACTAGTAGTTTTGGCACTGTGGGCAGGTGCCAAGTCCTGCTGGAAAAGGAAATCAGCATCTCCATAAAGCTTGTCAGCAGATGGAAGAATGAAGTGGTCTAAAATCTCCTGGTAGACACCGCATCGACTCTCGACTTGAGAAAACACAGTGGACCAACACCAGCAGATGACATGGTACCCCAAATCATCACTGACTGTGGAAACTTCACACTGGACTTCAAGCAACTTGGATTCTGTGCCTCTCCGCTCTTCCTCCAGACTCTGGGACCTTGATTTCCAAATGAAATGCGAAATTTACTTTCATCTGAAAAGAGGACTTTGGACCACTGAGCAACGGTGTTTTGAGTAAAAAGATGTTTTGAGTTAATTAGCTGATTAGAGTCTTCTCAGGTCCACATTGCTGTATTATAAATTCTTTATTCTAATATTTTTGAGATTTTCCAGTATCTCATTCCCATGAGCTGTAAGCCGTAATCATCAAGATTAAAACAAAACAAAAAAAAAAACCACAAACATGTCATGAATGTACCTAGAAAACGATCACCTGTCTGTTTGTGGCTCACTAGTGTGAACGTTAGATAACCGTTTTGCAAGCTGTGGACATTTCGCTCACATCTAAAGTGAGTATCTTGAGTGAAACATCAGCTGCCGAATTGTCTCTTGAAAGTCGTTATTAAGCCGCACCGAGTCTTTCTTCACATCGAGGAGGACTCTGGTCAACCTCAAGCAGCTGCACCGACTCCACTCTATATATATTAAGGCTTAGTAAAGCCAGGCTCCTCAGATCAGCCTGGAGATCTGCTCCAACTCTCACATCATGTGGGAATGACGTAACATAACTAGCCCCATCTCTCATGCAATGTTTGGCTTTGCCAGTGGCGTGAGTTTATTTCTTCACCCCGGGTTCACCGGTGATTTCCAGGAGCTCTGTTTGTGATGAATTGGTTTCGAAATGAGTTTTAGTGCTAGAGTAGCAACGCTTTGTAGTGAGGTCACTCAGAGTCTTCCTGCTTGGGCTCAAGTTTGAGCTCATCGTTCTCAACACGCATTCATGAGAATGCTTAAGACATAAGTTGTAGGCATTTTTGCCAAGTCACAGCTTTGTGTATGGAAAGGGTTGTGAATAATGCATGACTATATATAGACCTAATGCTAGCCCTAATGCTTATAGGTTGCCCGTGATGATTTTCACTTCAAAATATATTTTAACAATAAAGGCTCCATTTATACCATGAGCAAATATAGAAAATACTTATTTTCAGTTGGAGATCCAGTCAGAAATTTAGCTGCAGTCACGTTCATTTAATCAATTTTACATTATTTAAGTATAATTACCGGACCTGCCGACCTTTGCACATTTTGTCGAACGTCGGAGCGCTCTACTACGAGTTATCTCTCCAAAATATGCTAAAAGAGCAGCCTTTTTCACTCCAATAAATGAATCGCAATTTGTGCAAGTGTTTCGAACTCTCCAATATTAACCAATCCAGTCCAGAAGCCCCGCCCACTTCCCCAGTCTCACATGCTTTTGGTTTCAGTCCTGGTAAACAGAATATTTTGAGTTCATTAATGTGAAATGAAAGTCCATGAAAATCTATATTCAGCATAGCTAACATTAAACAAGTATATATTCAGTGTCCGTTAACTATATTTATTAGGGCTGCCACCGGGTTTTTGTACAGAGAGGGGGGAAAAAAAAACAAAAACTAAATAGACTGACATCACAGTGTCAAATATAACACTTTACAAATAATTTTAATGGTGAGGATAGTGAGTGGGAGGGGTTTCATACGTGGGTGGAGGAATGGGCAGGGGCCAAGATATTGTCAGGGGCAAAGGCAGCAAATTGGTTGAACTGGTTAATGAGCAAGCTTGAATGAAGGTGAAAGAATGTTGTTTCCTGGAGCTTTTCAGGTACTTTTAATCAGTTAACAATTAGCTATGTTTAAAGGACAGCATTTGGTGCTGGTGTGTGTGTGTGCGTGTGCGTGTGGATATAAAAGCAGTGCTGAAGGCTAAACCACACAAACCACATTCCAGCAGGCCGTGCAGCTCTGTGATTTGAGCAGATTAGAGCGGTGTGTCCGAGGCATTGGGTTACGGTGTGTCGGAGCGCCCACTGCGCTCATGGACACGCTCATTTCTACACCCTTCTGTTGTGGAGTTGTTCGTACTGCTGACCGCTCGCTTCAGAAACAAGTTGCCGTCCCATCCACACAGGGGGAGATGACATCACGCTTCCCCTATGGCGCACACGTGATTAAAACTGTGTGACGAATATAAGAAAAAAGCAGGGCGTTCAAAATTTCAGTAGAGTATAATAAACAGCACAATACAATAAATACACTCGAACGTTTATACAATAAATACTAGAGTTCTATATCGAATAATGAACCCGGGAGCAGCATCAACTTCTGTAAACCTTGTCTAAACTGTCTGGCCGACATCTGAAAGTCTCGTAAGCGCAACATCTCAAGAAGAGATGTATGTTCAGAAATCTTATCTCGTCCGAATAGTACTTTAAGTGAGTATATGAGAATGTTTTCAAGAGAGTAAATGTAAATGCGGAGGGCGGGGGCGGGGGGGAGGGGATAGGCAAACCAATGAGTGAAGCTACTAATCGATTAAAAATGGAATGAATGGATTTGTATTGCTGATGATGCTTCAGGGTCATATGATGGTGTAGGTTCTGGAATATTTCCTTATTTGTGAATGATCCCAGTTTTGTACATTTGATTTTTTGTGTCCTTTGATGAGGATACAATGATTAATCTTCTACAACAGCAGCTCTGACAGTAGTGCCGGCTACAAGGCAAATCACAGGTTTATATTAATGCGCTAGGTCTAATAGGACATCGTTTCTATAGTAACAGCTGGTTCACAGGGTCTTGTATTACGGACCGTCTACATCTGCCTGTCTGTCTATGCATCTGTGCGTCTGTCTCTCTTTGTATCTCCCTCACTCTCTTGCACTGGACTCCAGGCTTCACTTGGACGTGACTGTTTCAGTCTTTGTGCCACTGCTCGCTGAGCGGTTGCCACGGTAACGGGCGGCCCTGGAGTCGGAGCTGAGCAGTTTGCAGCACCACGCTGAAAGGATGTGGTGAGGAGCTCTCACTCCCCATCTCTCTATCTCTATCTCTGTATCTGACTACCTCTCTCTCACACATTGTCTTGTCACAGTATCTCTGAGTATTGTTTTCTCTCTCTTTTTCTCATCTTTTTCTTATCTTTTACTCTCTCTCTCTCTCTCTCTCTCTCTCTCTCTCTCTCTCTCTCTCTCTCTCTCACAAACACTCACAAACCATATCTCCCACTTTTAGTCTCTCTTTCTCCATCTCTTTCTATCTACAGTGAGGTCTATAAATATTTGTAAAGTGCAGATATTCCCCCCCCCCCCCTTTTTTTTTAATTGACCAAGAGTAATTGGACAATTGACTGCTCAACTATTCCATGGCCAGGTGTGTGTTATTCCCTCATTAGTTCACTTGCAAGTAAGCAGATGAAAGCTCTAGACTTGATTTCAAGTGTGGCATTTGCATTTGGAATTTGTTAACTCTCAATATCAAGTCCAAAGAGCTGTCACGGTCCGTGAAGCAAGCCATCGTTAGGCTGATGAGTCAAAACAAAGCCATCAGAGAGATAGCAAAACAGTAGGTAAGGCCAAATCAACTATTTGTTACATCCTTAAAAAGAAAAGAATACGCTGGTGAGCTCAGGGATACCAAAAGGCCCGGAAGACCACAGACTATAGCTGTGGGGGATGACGGAAGAATTCTTTACCTGGTAAAGAGAAAAAAAAAACGATTCACAACGGTTGGCCAGATCAAGAACACCCTCCAGGAGGTAGGCGTATCTGAGTCAAAGTCAACAATCAAGACAAGGTTCACTAGAGGCTTTACCACAAGATGTAAACCACTAAGGAGTGTCAAAAACAGGAAGGCCAGATTAGAGTTCACCAAAAACATCTTTAAAAATAAATAAATAAATAAAATAAACCTGTACAGTTCTGGAACAGCATCCTATGGACAGATGAGACAAAGATCAACTTGTAGCAGAATGATGGGAAGACAAGATTATGGAGAAGGGAAGGAACTATCCTTAAAATAATGCTAGACCATTCACCTGATTTGGATGCATCAGTCACCATCTCTCTCTCTCTCTCTCTCTCTCTCTCTCTCTCTCTCTCTCTCTCTCTCTCTCTCGCTCTCCCATGTATGTACACACACCTATCAGCCATAACATTAAAACCACCTGCCTAATATTGTGTAGGTCCCACTTGTGCTGCCAAAACAGCTCTGACCCGTCAAGGCATGGACTCCACAAGACCTCTGAAGGTGTGCTGTGGTATCTGGCACCTAGACATTAGCAGCCGAACCTTTAAGTCTTGTAAGTTGCGAGGTGGGGCCTCCATGGATCAGACTTGTTTGTCCAGCACATCCCACAGATGCTCGATTGGATTGAGATCTGGGGAATTTGGAGGCCGAGTCAACACCTTGAACTCTTTCTCATGTTCCTCAAACCATTCCTGAACAATTGTGCAGTGTGTCAGCGCACATTATCCTGCTGAAAGAGGCCAATGAGATTAAGGAATACTGTTGCCATGAAGGGGTGTACTTGGTCTGCAGCAATGTTTAGTTGGGTGGTACGTGTCAAAGTAACATCCACATGAATGCCAGGACCCAAGGTTTCCCAGCAGAACATTGCCCAGAGCATCACACTGCCTTCACCGGTTTGCCTTTTTCCCATAGTGCATCCTGGTGCCATCTCTTCCCCAGGTAAGCGACGCACACACCGTCCACATGATGTTAAAGAAAACGTAACTCATCGGACCAGGTCACACTCTTCCACTGCTCCATGGTCCAGTTCTGATGCTTTCGGCGGTGGACAGGGTTCAGCATGGGCACTCTGACTGGTCTGCAGCTACGCAGCCCCATACGCAGCAAGCTGTGATGCACTGTGTGTCTTGACACCTTTCTGTTATAGCCAACATTAACCTTTTCAGCAATTTGTGCTGCAGTAGCTCTTCTGTAGGATCGGACCAGACGGGCTAGCCTTCTCTCCCCCCACGCATCAATGAGACTTGGGCGCCCATGACCCTGTCGCCGGTTCACCGGTTGTCCTTCCTTGGACCGCTTTTGGTAGGTACTAACCACTGCGTACAGAGAACACCCAACAAGACCTGCCGTTTTGGAGATGCTCTGACCCAGTCCTCTACCAATCACAATATGGCACTTGTCAAAGTCATTCAGATCCTTACACTTGCACTTTTCTTGCTTCCAACACATCAACTTCGAGAACTGACTGTTCACTTGCTGACTAATACTGTATATCCCACCCCTTGACGGGTGCCACTGTAACGACATAATCGATGTTATTTACTTCAACTGTCAGTGGTTTTAATGTTATGGCTGATCGTTGATCGCTTCTCGTGTATGTGTGTGTGATATACAGTGTATTCGTGTGTGTATACATATAAAACACAACCTCTGTAACCATCTCTCTCTCTCTCTCTCTCTCTGTCTGTCTGTCTGTCTCTCTCTCTCTCTCTGTCTGTCTGTCTGTCTCTCTCTCTCTCTCTCTCTCTCTCTCTCTCTCTCTCTCTCTCTGTCTCTCTCTCTCTCTCCCTCCCCACATCCATCTTTTTAGTTTTTTTGATGTTCTGTTCAACTTCAGCAGTCTGAGTGCAGCAATGGGAGGAGGAAGTTGGTGTGTGTGTGTGTGTGTGTGTGTGTGTGTGTGTGTGTGTGTGTGTGTGTGTGTGTGTGTGTGTGTGTGTGTGTGTGTGTGTGTGTGTGTGTGTGTGTGTGTGTGTGTGTGTGTGTGTGTGTGTGTAAACCAGGTGGAGTCAGGAGTTGTTGTGGCTAGTGTTGCAACACTGTGAATGCAGCTGTAAACCTCGATTGTTTCGTTTTGCAAAGGTGCCCTCTTTTCCCAGCTCTCTCTCTCTCTGTGTGTGTGTGTGTGTGTGTGTGTGTGTGTGTGTGTGTGTGTGTGTGTGTGTGTGTGTGTGTCTGCGTATATGAGTCACTTATAAGCAGACTATTAAAAGAGGAGGAGCAGAACATACATGTCGTGTGAAAGAGACATCACGTCTATGTGCTTGTGTGTGTGAACTCGTGCTTGTTTGTAGAGGATCTCTAGAGTGTCGAGTAGCATGTGTGAGAGAGATAACGTCAAAGGATGGCCGCATGACCCCTGACCCTCGGCCGGAGCCTCAGTCGGGATGCTGAGCTTCTCAGATAGGGTAGGACGCTTCCCATAAGTGTGTGTGTGTGTGTGTGTGTGTGTGTGTGTGTGTGTCCTCTATCACTTCTGGACTATTAATACTATACACTTTTAATAGGAATGATTGACAAAGAGACTCTCTCTACAGCACTGAGCCACAGTTAACAAGCAAAATATTTTATTGTGTTATGTTAGATATTCTTTTACAGGCTGAACTTAAGCCGTAACACATCACAAGTTCATCGGTTTACTTAAAAACATTTACAAGACGACTCACAGTCGCTAGATACAGCAGTAAAACTGCAGCCATTCTGTCGAAATAATGTGCCTTTTATTAATTATTTATAAACTTATTTTATATTATATTAATTAATATTATTATATTCATATATTCATATAATATTTGTTCTTTGTTAGCATTTTTTTTTATTCGTATAACAATTTTTGATTGTCATTTTTTAAAAATTAATTAGTGTTCTAAATTTTAATTAAAGTATGACTTTTGTTTCCATTTTTTCCCCCATAATATAGATAAAAAAAAAAATAATAAAAACAACTCCTCAGTGTTTTATACACATCCATCTAGACACGCATGAAAAGTTCAGTTAACACTCCAGGTTTTAATTCAGCCCCGGGGATTTTACAGCGTAGGCCTAATATACGAGAATCCACCGCACACTTCTCGTTATCGAACAGAGACGCCGTCATTCATTCATTACGTCTGAGTTGTGAAGCTCCTGAAGGTCATCTGCATGCGTTAACGGCTTTACAGAAGATTGTCCAGGGTAGCGTTTGGGAATAAATGTAGACCTGAGCTCATCCTGCTGGGTAAAGTTATGTTGTAGTATGCCTAAAAGTGAAGATTAATACCTTAGAAATGTTTATTTATTTATTTTTTTACTCATTGAGTGCTGTAAGGTATGTTTTTCTTCCCAAGACACAATCAGTGGGCATCATTTATTAAGCTGGAAGTAAACAAACGCGTTCGTAAATCATTCGCAGGAGCATTTACACGAGAATTGTGGTGTTCATGAAAATCCGGTTAGTTGGTAGGAAAAATGTTTGTATCCTGTGTTTCGTTGCCGTGTAAATTCGCGTATAAGGAGACTCGCTTTGTCTTTCTCGCTATCCTGACACACAATAGTTCGGCAATAAAAATGGACACATTTCCTCATCCATCTCCCTTCTAAGCCGTTATCGAGTACTAACATTGACCGGTTTTCCTATCACAGTTAGTGTTTGAATTCAAAAAGCCCTCAAACCTACGCTCTGTTTTGCATACATTCTTGATATCCTAGATTAGGAAATACTTTTGAATGTAAGGTCAGGGTTTTCGATTTGAGACGCAGTTCATGACAACAGTCACGACAACAGCAGAACGTTTTAAAGGAAAACGGAGCTCTTCAGACTGTTAACGTCACTGTGCGTAATCGCTAAACATTTTACAGTTTGACTTGGAAACCTGACGAACAGGGATGGTTAGGCTCTGAGGTGACATCTAGCGAATGTTGTTTTTAAACCCTTCGGCTGTTCAGAAACGCAAAAGCTTGCGTCTCCTGTTTGAATTATTTCCCTATAACAACACAACACTTCCCACTAGACTGGTAAGTCAGTGTAAGGAATATTCCTTAGGTTTTTAGTTACTTATGTTACACATATGTATGTTACTGACACAATAAAATGTTCAGTGTTCTATATTATAGATATTACAGTAGTCTTACATTATAACATTTACGGCGGTCAAGGCTTGAGGTCACAGAAAATTCATGTCCATTTGGGGTCGTTTTTACCCGAAAAGTTCATGAACCCCGAGTTACGCTCTCAAAATTAAATTTCTTATTTATTACAGGTTTGTGAAAACCTGTCATTTCATATTAATGACTTAAAGTCCCCCCGAAGTGCCTTAAAACATGCAGTGTTATTCAATATGTTGATGTAATTTCCCCTGAAGTCAGGGCAGGACATATCGAGTGGCTCCTCCTCCTTTTTGAATAGCCAGTGGTGTTTAGCTTACCTCACATCCCGGGTTAAGCCGTACTTGACTATCATTACCATGGATTTTTTATAATGTTGGGGGCGGGACACTTCAGATTCTAGAGAGCTTTTGATTGTTGATCCGTTTTGTTGGGTAGAGAGAGACGGTAAATTCTGAATGTATATATCTTCTAAATGTGAATTTTGTCATTGTTTTGGAGCACACAAGTAGCTTATAGATAACCTTAAGGCTGACATATTCATACTAAATGCCACAAAACTTCAATTTTGATTTCACGGGGACTTGAAAAGAAAGCAATCCAACAGATCTATAAATCACAACAAATAATAGTAGTTAATTAAGACAAAAGAATTGGTGCCATATAAAGGTAGCTGATGCGCTGCAGTGGCTGAGCTGCGTTACTGGATGATTTAGCACAGGCCACATTTAGCACGGCTTTTCTCCGTTTAATCACCATTTTGTCATTTTCAGCTGTGAGCTTTAACGTTTATGGAGTTTTGTTGATATTTCTAAATGTTGTGCAGTGAACACGCTAAGTAATTTACAGCTGGTTGGTATTTACAGTTGTGCTCATACATTTACATACGCCTTGCAGAGGCGTAATGATGATTTCTATCATTTATCTTTTTTTTTTTTCATTTGGTAATGCCCTTCAGAAGCTACATGAGATATTTACATGTTTCCCAGAAGACAAAATAATAACAATTTACACCGATCATCCTGTTCAAAAGTTTACACCCCCCTGGCTCTTAATGTATCGTGTCGTCTTCTTGAGCATCAGTGAATGTTCGCACCTTTTGTAATAGTCGTGTTCGAGTCCCTCAGTCGTCCTCGGTGTGAAAAGATGGATCTGAACATCATATAGTCGCTGCTGGAAAGGGGTCGAATATGCAGAAGATGCTGGAAAAGTAAAGGATGTGCAGGACCTGGAGGATTTTTTTCTGGACCTGGAGGATTCTGAAGAACAGTGGGCAGTTTAACTGCTCAGGACAAACAAGGGACTCATTAACAACAAAGTTCAGTTTAGCTTAAAACATTTACCCACTTTATGATCGTACCGAAATATTAATAAATGAGGTCTGATGCAAATATATGACGGTGGTCGTAAGATTCTTTGCACCTTATATGGGTTGTACCGGTCAACTGCATTCACTTCCCAATGTTAAATGAGACATTATAATGATGGTAACACTTCAGGCTTTGTATCACTGTCATGAACATGAAGGTATAGTACCCTTTCTAAACATGTTTTGTAATTATATGATGTACCTTAGAGCCGAATACACACAGAAAAACACCCACTGGAAACTTATCAATGATCTGTGGCTCATCTGTGTATCGCAAGGTCAAAAGATTTGCTTAAACCACAGCCCTGGTGATCGGTCAGAAGGTGTTTGTGATTGGTTTATAGTGATTATATCATTCTGATGTGTCATAGTTTCGATAGACTTGTATTATCGATGCTCAAAAATGTTTGAGAACAACGTAACGCTAAATTAAAAACGTGTTATTTTAGAAAGAAAAATATGTAACTGTTGATGCGATGAAGTTACTGTGAGGTGATGCCAATTTAACGTTTATGTAAGGAGTCTCCAGTGTCGGTGCTTTGCACATTCTTTATGGAACTGCCGGAGCACGGTACATCTGAGGAAACAGTACCACCGCTTATATGCATTACATAATATTAATATTACATTACACTGTGCTGCCGGCCTTCATGACATAACTCTGTTCGTGGTCATATCTGTGGTCGATGTGAGAAATGTACCAGGTTGACTGATGCTTATTAACCACCGTATATTGATTTGTCCGAGCTTATCTAGTTTTCTAGCGGTATCCCACGTTTTCGGTCATGTTTATCCGCCCTTTCAGAAAACGTTATCTCGTGCTACTTTGGCCAAAAAAGTCGTTGGGTTGAAACGAATGAATCAAATGAATGAAGTCCAAAACACAACTCGTCTTGAAGCATGGGCATCGTGCAGGGTTGGACAACGAGCAGCCAAACTATTTGAATCGATTAGCTTATAAATAATTAAACCATTTTTATTGAGAAATGCTACAATATTTAATTTTCCCAGCATGCACAATATATTTTGGAATAAATGAAGCCATCACGTCTCCATCCTGCTTTTGGTTCAGAGTGGACGTCGATCCCAAAAAGAGTCGATTCATCCATTCCAGGCATTGAAAACTTAACATTTACGGCATTTGGCAGACAGGGCCTTATCCAGGGCGACTTACATTTATTTCCTTTATACATCTGAGGGTTAAGGGCCTTGTTCAAGGGCCCAACGGTGGCGGCTTGGCGGTGCTGGGATTTGAACCCATGACCTTCTGATCAGTAGCCCAATGTCTTAACCACTGAGCTACCACTGCCAAGTCGCTAAGTGTCACAGCATACTAAATATATATATATTTTTAATAAATGTTGTGTGTCGAGTCACCGAGACGCTACCCTGCTTTGGGTTGACCGTAGAGTCGTTCCCAAAAAGAGTCGATTCACCCGTTCCAGGCTACGTTTGAAAACTAAGAGTCAACTTCAAAGCTTTGGAGTCCCTCCAGGATTTCGCAGTTTTGCGATCGCAGAAATGAACGCAAAATCAAGCAAACCCCACAATATTCCGAGGAGCTTGCAAGTCTTCAAAATTCCCGCAGATTTGGGCCAAGACACGTCATGGGACGTCATCACAACACGTATTCAGCCAAAGCCCTCTTCCATTCACGTGCGTCGCACATGAGTACAGCTAAAAGGTCTCACTTGCCAACAAACATCACTGCTAAAGAGCGTTTCTGGCAGCAATACAGTATTATTATCGAGTATATTAGTGTTGTATTGCAAGTAGTGTGCTGTTATTTAATTACGCTGAGGTAAGCGTTTCTGTAGCAATGATCAAAATAGTCATTAGTTGCATCCCGAGCTCTAACGTCAACTCTTCCACGACGAGAAAGTTGCAGAACATTGCGCTTCACGGTTTCTCACAAACAAGCTGCATTTTGTCTTATTAGCTAAGAATATGTATATAACTATAAAAGGATAAGAAGTATATGATGTGTCACTTTTTAATGAATAAACTGTTACGTTGGCAAATTATTGTGATGTTAGAGGATCATAACACTTCAGGACGTGCCGTTATTGCAAGATGTTGCTGCAGAAGATAGTACAGCGATAATACGCTGTGCATCCGCAGTACAAAGGCGTTCTGTTGTGTAAAGTGCAATATCAAATATATTGTGTAGTGCCTCTTGGCGTTTCATATCAGCGTGAGGTTTCCTGTGCGTTCGTATTCTACTAGAGCTACAGAAGCCAAAATGATGTCAAAGGCAGCGACAGATGGCTTTCATTTCATTGAATGCTTACTGCTCCGAGAGCTCTCAGCTGTCATTACAGTTTTTCTCCTTTAGTCCGAATCTCACAGGCCCGTGTGTAACCGGATACGAGCGTGAAGTATTCCAGTGTCGGACCGAGAAGCCTCGTCACGCAGCAGACGCTGGAGACGGGAGATAATAGGCCGCACAGGAAATGAGTGAAATTTCTTCCTCCCTTTCTAACAATATTTAGGACAGGAATGGAATCGCTGGTTATTAAGTGGTGGAGACCCAGCTGAACGGGTAACGCTAAACATCTGTACTGGTCACCACAAGGTTGTAAGGTTGAATCCCCCGACCCCCACAGAGCTGCCAAATGACCTCTCGGTTGAATTCTGGGTTCTGATTTGTGAGGCGTTTGATTAATTTTCTATAACAGTAGAAGGTTTTTCTCTGACAGTATTTCCAGCTGTAAATCAAATCGGGTTTATATTAATGCAATCGTTTCTATAGTGACTGTTGATTCACCGGGGCGTAACCGGATTAATAGCGTGCGTGCTAAGTGATGTGATGTTTTTCTGTAAAGACGTGTTTACATAGCATTTATGGAAGGAGTCTCCTGTGTCAGCATGTTTTCTGACACGTGAAAGTCTTCAGGATAGAGGAGTTTGCGCTTTCCGGTTGGTTATATGACCGTCTTTTTATTTATTTATTTATTTATTTATTTATTTTTCATAAATCTTATTAAGTTCAAGAGAGAGAGACTTGTTCTTTATGATTGTTGCACAAAGTTAGATGTAGCTACAGCTAGACATCGACCGATCGATTGATTGGTTTTGCTGATTAATCGGCACCGATAACTGATTGCTGGAACTGTCGGTTATCGTCAAAAATCCACACCAATAGTTTTTCCCGGTTGTGTCCGTTGCGGGAGCGGCTGAGAAGGGTCGGGTGTCATCGTACAGTATGAGAGCGACCTCTAGAGGTGAAATAAAAACAATCACTGACAAATTTTGTTGTGTTATTTAAAGTGTTTTTTTTTTTTTTTTTTTTTTTTTTTTTAGTAATATATTTTTATAATATTTTAAATAGTCTCTATTTTTATTTGTTATTTGGAGTGTTACTTTTTGGTTCAGTTTGGATGTATATCTTTTATTTACTTTAATATTTATTAATAGTTAATATATATATATATATATATATATATATATATATATATATATATATATATATATATATATATATATATATATTAATATTTATAAGTAGAGTACATTTTCATGGTAGAGTCAGTACTGTTTATTTTTGTAATAACAGTTCAGCAATATTTTACTTTGAGTGTCATGTTTTCATTCAGTATCAGGCAGGTACCGCCCAACTTAGTTATCGTTATCTAGCTAGACTTCTAGCTATATCCGTATGAACAGGCGTCATATTTAATAAATATAAAAATTGTAATCTTTGGCAAATTGCTACAGTATAAGGAATAAAAAGGGTTAGGATGTGCTGTTATAGGAAAATAATCAACTTCAGGGTGGTGACAGTAACTTCGTCACGTCAGGCTGCATCACATAACCTCGTTGTTGATTAATTTCCTGGAACAGCACACACCCAGGCATTTTCCAGCTTAGGAATGTAATGGATCAGAAATCAGAATTCTGTAAATTGGTTCTACAGCAAATAGTTTTTTTTCCATTAATAAGCTGGATCGACATTTCTATCAAATTATTGGTAAAATATATATTAAAGTGAAATCTGTATCTAAATTTTATGATTAGAATGAAATCCCCCCCCCCCCCCCAAAAAAAAAAAACAAAAAAATAAAAACAAAACAGGACTGTCATGAGAGAGAGAGAGAGAGAGCAGTAGAACTGAAGGCCGGCTGTAAAGTGACATGAATTAATTTTAAACTTGGATGTGCAAAACACACGTTCTTATCCAAACAGCTGTGTTTGGTTAGTCATCAGTTCCCCTCTCTGTTCCCTTGTGAACTTGCTGATTAAAGACGTTTATTCTGAAATTTAAGAGCTGCCTTTTTTTTCCCCTTTCTTTTTTTTTTTTTTTTTTAATATTTTTTATTTTTTTATAATACATATGATTATATTCACTGGTGTAGCAATACTAGGTGCTAGGAAATCCTTACAGATACACAGTTGGAGTGGGTAGACTGGGCAACACCCAGAGGGTTGTCTTAGGGCGGGACAAACCTGTCGGATAGCGAATGCTGTATTTAAAATAAATAAATAGACGCCCCCTACATCCGGAATTCTCACTCAGGATGGACTCCTCAGCCACATGACTGCTCACAGCACAAATAAAGTGGCACTTCTTAACTTTAAATGAGTTGTAGTCCCCTCTGAAAGTATTGGAACAGCAAGGCCAATTATGTAATTATTTATTTATTTTATTTTTATTTTTGCTGAAACTGAATGTACACTGTTGTTTGGGTTTGAGATCAAAAGATGAACATGAGATGACGGATCCAAATTTCAGTTTTCATTTCCTGATATTTACATCTTGGTGTGTTTTAAACAGCTTTGCTTAAAACAATATTAAACATAGGGTTTTGTCTCAATCAGCTCCCTAGTTCAGTAGTCAGGGCGCCGATCAGGGAGTCGGCCATATTAAGGGCTGTCTCAGTTGCAAAATCTTTCTAGTGCACTGGAACGTTCACTCGCTAAAGAAATCCCACAATGCACCGCAAAAACCAGGGAGCATCGATTCTCACTATTTTCCCTTACTGGAAATGACCATGTTTCCTGAAGCCTCTCAGCTGGAAAATAAATGGTGGATGAACTCTCAGCCAATTTCATCTACAAATGTAAGTAGCTTGTTCTCATTGTTGTAGCTCTCAAATGATTACTTAGTGATCTTAGTGATTTTTTTAACTTCGTTCGACCTTTCATATATGGTTTGTTTGTGTCTAGTGACCTTTTAAGCGATAAAAAAAAAATCCTCTAGCTCGCCTTCGATCCTGCTGGAAGTACCATGATAGAAACGCGTGTGATTAAGCTAACAAATTTATGACACGTAATGTCACAAAGATATCGGCCCCATCTGCTGTTGTTAAGTGCCAGTGGAGACGTTTTACGATGCGAGTACGTAGTCATGTCGCCGGAAATTGAGTCATCAGTGTCCCAATGCGTAGTGAGCCTCACCAGTGCCCGAACACGATACACCGATTAACTACCGAGGGAGCTGACTGAGACGCGCTCATAAATGTTTAAACAATCGATCTAACGGGGCACACCTGGGCAACAAGAAACACCTGTCAGTCGCGTGTTCCAATATTTTGGGTGGGTTCAAACAAAAGCTGTTTAACAGATCTATTTGTAAACATCAGGAAACGAAAGCTGAAATTCTGATCTATCGTCTCCTTCATCTTTTGTGATCTCAAACCCAAATACCTTCAGCGTACAGAAAAAAAAAAGAATTGGCCTTGCCGTTCCAAAACAATGCAGACGTATTTCAGTTCGGGAAACGTGTTGTGTCGGTTCGGCCATGTGAAGAATTCTCGTAGGCTGCTCCACAGGAACGTGTTAACAGTGAGGAGATGTGTGTAGGAGTGAGTGTGCGTCGGAACTGCTGCAGGCCTCCGGGAGTGTTCCTGTTGCTTCTCTCTCTCTGGAGTTAATCAGCTCTTTGTTACTGAGCAGCCATGTTGTTAATGTTGCCTCCCAGCATTCATTAATTTAATTAGACTCTGTATGAGAGAGAGAGAGAGAGAGAGAGCGTGAGAGAGTGAGAGGAGATGCCAATGCCATGGCAGTAGAAAATGCACTCATCGTCGCCGAAATCAAAGCAAACACCACACCACAAAGGAGCGCTGATCTCCACGGTGTGATGTCAGCCCTGTTACGGATATTAAGCGAGAACACTGAAGTCACATGATCTCCAGCTCTAAGACGATCACCTGGTGTCGGCATGCGTTCATGGAGACCGAGGGTTGGTGTTGAGCATCGCAGACGAGGCGTACTCATCTAGGATGAGTAAGTATAATCATTATAAATGAGCATGGAAGCCAGACACATCCATCAATCCCGTCTGAATCAAGGCGCTAATCTGCGGTTTGTTTCTGTCCTCTCTGTCCTAATGAATAGCTTTACAGAACACATCTGATCTTCTGACACGCTTTCGCAGAGGTAATGGGACAGACCTAGGATCAGTTGTGGTCCCTGGTTGATCAGGACTTACAGGGAAGACTGAGGACATAAAAGAAATTGCTAGTTACGATGTCTGATGGAAAACCAGAGCACTGATGTTGATGTTTTGAGCAGAATGTTTTGCACTGATTAAGGTTTTTGTTTTGTTTTCTTAGTATAATTGAGGAACTAAAGAGTTGTGGAGCATAGAAACTCAAATACACCACGCCATGTTCTTGTTTTTCACAACCAGACAAGATGATTAACATGCCTTTTTTATTGAAAGTGAAAATGTTTTTCTTAACAAAACTAGGAGTGAGCGAGATGTAAAGAATAAAGCACTCGGAGTATGCCGTTATAGAGAAATAATCAACAAATGTATAATTTTTCCAATAACAGGACATGCTGAAGTGTTTTTCTCCTCTTATACAACAGCAGTTTGCCAACAGTTACAATTTTTCATTGATTAACCCTTTCTAGCAGTACACTGGCTTTCCATTCGACTTATTGGACATCTTCAATCAGTAGAAGCAAATTAATTATTTTATTGCTGCAAGTCTGTTATAAGATTAGTCAGGACACTGTTGGGTTTCTGTGTGTAGAGTATCATGACTCTGTGTTTAGCTGCTGGTGAGCAGGGCGGTGGGAACGGAGAGGCAAAGAATTCACACCTCTCCACAATAACGTTGGTACAGAGATAAACACAACTATAGATTTTTTGATGGTAAAACTCTGAATATAACTGCCACAATAAAAGTATACCACTTAAATGTAGTAGGTTAGGTTAAAAAAAGAAATACTTATTAGGGTTGTCAAAAGTACTGGTACTTCGGTACCAAGTCGGTACTAAAAAAAAAGAAAAAAAAAAAAGTTGACTGTACCAGATTTTCACAAGTACCGGTAATACCCGGTACTGATGCGCTGTCTGACAGGTAGTCAGTCAGGAACTTTTCATAGGTGCACTGTGCAATTATCGTAGCGGTTGCATTATGGATGTTGTAGCATAGTCTAATTCAAGTGTAGGATTGCAAAAAACATCCTTGTTTTTGTTTAACTAATGGTTAGCATACCGCGTTTAACGCTAATACGGTCGTGTGTCCTTATTAACCATTTAATTCTTTTAAACCCCCACAAACAGTGTTCTGGTCTGTAACGCAGTTTTCCAAACAGCCATGCATTTTTTTTTTTTATCATGTTCTAAATATTTTTCAAGTTACAATTTCACCTTTAAACCTGTTGCACCACTTTCAGTTATTCATATATATATATATATATATATATATATATATATATATATATATATATATATATATATATATATATATATATATATTGTGTGTGTGTGTGTGTGTGTGTGTGTATATATATATATATATATATATATATATATATATATATATATATATATAATATATATGTGTGTGTGTGTGTGTGTGTGATTTATTTTTTTATTTATTTATTTTTACACTTAACACTGGACACAGAGGAAAAATAAAACAGATCGGTACAAAATCTTAAATCTAGTCACCTGGTTTCATTCAGAGATGCTAATTTTTATTTTTTAAAAAGTGCATTGTAAAACAATTTACACAGTATCGAAAGTACAGCAATCACCCCCTTTAAAATAATCACATTTTGTTGCTTTTCAGCCTGAAATGAAGACGGACACAGTTTTCGTTTTATCCAGCTGTATTTACTCAGTGCAACTTATACAAGTGAAAGATACAACACCAACATGTCAGAAAAAAATTAAAAAACAGGATCACTGAATTGGAAAAAGGATCACCCCCCGTGTCAGTATTTTGTTGAACCACCTTTTGCTTTAATTACAGCCTTTAGTCTGTTGGGATATGTCTCTACTAACTTTGCACATCTAGACTTTGCAATATTTGCCCACTCTTCTTTGCAGAAGTGCTCAAGTTCAGTTAAATTTGATGGTGACCGTTTGTGGACTGCAGTCTTCAAGTCATTCCAAAGATTTTCAATGGGGTTTAAGTCTGAGCTCTGACTAGGCCATGCAAGGACATTCACCTTTTTCTCCTTCAACCACATTTTCCTTCTATCCTGACAAGTGCTCCAGTCCCTGCTGCAGAGAAACACCCCCATAACAGGATATTACCACCTCCATGCTTTACTGTAGGAATGGTGTTATTTGGATGGTGAGCTGTATTGGATTTCTGCCAGACATATCGTTTGGTGTTGAGGCCAAATAATTCAATTTTAGTCTCATCTGACCATAACACCTTTTTCCATGTGGCCTCAGAATCTTCAAGGTGCGTTTTGGCACAGCTCAGTCGTGGGTGGCTTTTTTCTTGCAACCCTCCCATACAAGCCACATTTGTGGAGAATTTGTGATACTGTTGTCACATGCACACAATGACCACTCTTTGTCATAAATTCCTGAAACTGCTTCAGAGTTGCTGTAGGCCTCTTGGTAGCCTCTCTGACCAGTTTCCTCCTGGCTCTTTCATCCAGTTTGGAGCGACATCCTGATCCAGGGAGGGTCTGTGTTGTACCAAATACCTTCCACTTCTTAATAATAGACTTCACTGTGCTTCTAGGCATTGATAAAGCCTTTGAATTTTTTTTGTATCCATCTCCTGACTTGTGCCTGTCCACAACTTTATCCCAGAGATCTTTTGACGGTGCCTTGCCACTCATAGTTGATTGTTTGCTTCAGTTGCACTACAAAATGCTCCAGGAAAGCTCTTTTCATGCTGAGCTAATCAAAATGACCACAGCTGATCACAGTTGAAAGTCAAATGGCTTTGTGTGCCATTGAGAAGGTGATTAGCTACACCCGATTGAGTTTACAAGTCATTTTTGGGAGGGGGGTGATCCTTTTTCCAACTCAGTGATTCTGTTTTTTTTTTGTTTGTTTGTTTATTTTCTTTCTGACATGTTGGTGTTGTATCTTTCACTTGGATGTTATAAGTTGCACTGAGTAAATACAGCTGGATAAAACAAAAACTGTGTCCGTCTTCATTTCAGGCTGAAAAGCAACAAAATGTGATCATTTTAAAGGGGGGTGATTCTTTTCTATACCTACTATATATGGTCATACTGCACACCTACCATTCAAAACCAAGTAAAATTCTCATGAGTCAGCAAACTTAACACAGCACATGTGGTGCAGAAGACTGAAAGTGTTTAAGATTTACTGGTTTATTCACTTCCTCTGTCTCGCTGCCCAAATTCACAACACATGCTAGCTTGATTAAATTTCTGTGCGTGAAAAAAGTAGTTCCTCAAACACTGATGTTCAGTCTCCATTACAATAGTTCTTTAGCAGGAATTTAAAAAAAAAATGGAGCAGGACCTGTGACTACAAAATTGACCAAAGTACTAGCTTCTATTTTGAAAAATGTTCCAGCAAAGTATTTCAGACACAGTGTGAAATTAGTATCTTGATGTATTGTATATTAAATTCTCTGATAATATCCTGTGCTAGACTTTACACAAATATATCTACATCTCTGCTGTGAGCTGTAGGAGGGCCGGACTTCTTTATCTTGCCACATGTTGGCCACATCTGGTGTGTGACAGGCTAATTTATGGCCTCATCTAGCATGTCCGTATGACTCACTCCACATTAACACTGTGACCCAGAGGAGCGTGATGTGGAACCTGATGAGTTTGTTCAGTTCATTCTGCAACAGCGCTTTATATGGCTGCGGTGCCTTTGATGATGGCAGCATTCTCGAACAAGATAGATGCGTGTCATCTTCGGTTTGGCATCGGAGAGAAACAAACGGAGAGAAATCGTAAGAAGGATATGGCTTCCAGGCATCAGTGCTGTAAAGTCGTGCTAACATGCCCATCACAAGAACATGCATTTATTTAGGAGTATAGACACTTATTGTGGAATGAATAAATGTTGGTGACGTGGAGTGTTTTGGAAGAAAAGAATTCAAGGCTTTGAAGGGGTGCGACTGATCCATATCCGAACAACACTGAAACGAACCCAATGTTGATCAAATACTTTACACCATTCTCGAATTCTCGAATCTGATTGGTCAGATTGTCTGCATTATGGAAAAGTAGTTCCAGCTGTAACATGACTGTTTCTATAGTAACAGCTCATGTGTCTCTCTTTATTTTCTTCCACTGATATAGAGATATCACATCACATACTGGTCAATGTCCCAAAAATACACGTCGTAGTTTTTATATACATTGCAACTTTGGAATATTGGCAGTGAAATATTTTCTGTTCAGCTTATATTCACTCAATGTTTTTAATTTGTGACCTGATTGGTCAAGAGGTTGGGGGGGGGGCACTTGCTTGATGTCACTCAGCAGTTTTCGGAAACCTTTGGAAGTGCACCGAAATCTGTGACCAATAAAAGCAGATGGGGGCGCATTTCAAAAGGGATACGTGTAAAATAAAGGGTGAATAGTGGATTTTTCAAGCTTCTTCTTTTTTTTTTCTTTTTTTTTTTAAAAAGATTATTTGTTCTTGTTTTTTAGGTGTCCATTAAGAAGTTGAATTTTCGGAGTGGACAGCTTTGATGCAGGACGGGTGAGAGTTCATTTCATTTGTACCTGCAGTTATTCTAACAGATCTTTATGGAGTCAGCTCAGTCAGTAAAACCTGAACCTGAATTAGGCCAAATTTCAGCTATTAAAAATTCCGGTTAAAAAGTTCAAACTGTCAAAAATTCAAGTTAAAATGATTCAGGTAATAAAGGTTTTAGGTGAAACTAAATTCAGGTGTTAAAAATTTCAGGTTAAAAAATTCCAGCTGTCAAAAATTCTGGTTAAACTAATTAATGTATTAAAAATGTATTAAAAATACATGTTTAAAAAAAAAATCAAGATATAGAAAGTTCAGGTGAGACTATTTCCGGTAATAAAAAAAATTGAGGTTAAAATAGTTTAGGTTTTAAATTTTCAGAACAAATAATTCAGATATTAAATATGTCATATTTCTAGATTAAAAAAATAATAATAATTCGGGTAATAAAAAATCAGGTTGAAATAATTCAGGTAATTAAAAAAAAATCCAGGTAATAAAAATCAGGTTAAAATAATTCCGGTAAAAAAAAAAAATCAGTTTAAAATAATTCAGGTAATAAAAAATTCAGGTTAAAATAATCCAGATATTAAACATATTAGGTAAAAAAAAAAACTGCTTTTAAAACCTTTTTGAACGTTTTTGAACCTAAATTTTCAAGAGCTGAATTTCACGTAGTTGAATTCAGATCAAATATATTCAGATATTTTAAAATTCACATTGAACATTTTCAGTAACTTCACATTGCACAAGTTTTCCTTTCGAGCATTACAGGTTCAGGTTCAGGCTCTGTTGACTCCGATTTCACTCCATAGATCATGTGGTCATGTTTAGTCATGTTTGGGAGACCTTGTCTTTTTCAATCCGTCACCCGTCACCACGAAGTGGCACTGCAGGGCATCAGGTACTGTTTTTCTAGTCTTGGGTCCATTTCCACAATCTGGAGCTGTCAGAATAAATTAAGACTGGCCAGATGTTACAGCTGTATGAGGTTTTTGAGGGCTGTCTTGACATTTAAGAAGACGACCCACAAACCTCCAGCGAACACCCTTCTTCCTCACCCACCCACAAAGTGGGTAAGGTGCTGTAAGATGCTCCTTCTGTTTGGAGGCTTTGTTTTTAAGGAGGCATTCTTCTCCCTCGAATTTCCTTTTCACTTTCATTCCCTTTGCATTTTTTACTTCTTCATCCTTGTTGTCTTCATCATCTCAATCGTCTTCTTCTTTGCTGTCTTCATTTTCTTCATCTACTTCATTGTCTCCTTCATCATCGACATTACTTCTTCTTCGCCATCTTTGTCTTCGTCTTCATCTTCTATGCCATCTTCTACCTCATTGTCTGTGTTATCTTTGTCTTCACCTTCATCATCTTCACCTTCTTCATCTACATCTGCATTGTCTTCTGTATATTCTGTCTTCCTCATATTTGTTGTCCACCATCTTCATTTTCTTCTTTGTCGTCATCTTCATCGTCGCCTTCGTCATCTTTATTTTTGTCATCATCTCCGTTATCTTTGTTTTCGTTTCCTCGTTTTTGTCTTCTTTATCACGATGATCTTCGTTTTCGTCGTTGTCTTCATCTTCTTCGTGATCTTTGGTATGCCTTCTTCTTTGTCGTCTTTGTCATCTTCATTGTCTTCATTTTCTTCTTTATCTTCACGAACTTTGTCTTATTCTTAATTGTCTTTGTTTTCGTTGTCTTTTTCGTCATCTTTATCGCCTTATTCTTTGTCCAACATTCAGAAACCAGGTGGGAAAAATGAAGTACACCCTGTAATTCAGTAACATGTAGAACCACCTCTAGCAAAAAATAACTTGAAGTAAAGGTTTTCTGTAGGTGTTTCAGTCTCTTCCATCGTTTTTGGAGAAATGTTGGCCCACTCTTCTTTACAACATTGCCTCAGTTTGTTTGTTGTTTGAGGGCATTTGTTTATGCACAGCTCTCGTAAGATCCTTCCACAGAATTTTAGTGGGGTTGAGGTTTGCACTTTGACTTGGCCTTTCCAACAGCTTGATTTATTTTCTTATTTAGCCATTCAGATGCCGATTTGCTGGTGAGCTTGGGATCATTGTCCTGTTTTAGATGGCCTCACATTTATCTCAAGAATATCTGCTGTATAGTGGAGTTTATCGTTGTCTCAATGACTGCAGGTTTTCTAGGTCCTGTGGCTGCAAAACAAGCCCAAATCATCACCCCTCCACCACCATGCTTCACAGGTGTTATGTGGTATTTGTGGTGATACACTGTTTCGTTTTTGCCAAACATGGCGCTGTGCATGATGACCAAACATCTCCACCTTGGTCTCATCAGTCCAAAGGATATTGTTCCAGAACTTTTATGGTTTGTTCAGATGCAATTTTGCAAACCTAAGTCATGCTGCCATATACTTTTTGGAGAGAATGGATTTTTCCCTAGTCTTTTTCTGATTGTGCTGTCATGAACATAAACATATCATGTGCTTACAGAGGCCTGTCGGTTACATGATGTAGCTCTTGGGTTTTTCTTTATATTGCTGAGCATTAGACGGCCTGAGCTTGGACTGAATCTGTGTGGACACCCACTCCTGGGAAGATTGGCAACTTGTCTTGAAGGCTCTCCATTTGTAAATGGTCTTTCTCACTGTAGAATGGTGAACTTCAAATTGTTTGGAGATGGCCTTATAACCCCTCCCAGATCGATGAGCAGTAACCATTGCTTCTCTGAGGTCATGGCTGACGGTCTTTATTCTTGGCATGATGTAGGCACACACTTGACCGCTCCAGAACACCGAACTGCCAGAAGTTCTGCTTTTATAGAGGTAGTCACCCTTCTTGATGATTCTTAACGAATGTGGAAGTAGGAAGGGTGTATTTATTTTTCCCACCTGGTTTCTGAATGTTGGTTTACTTTTTGGGGAAAAAAACTACATATTGAAATTGTTTGCTTGTTTTATTGTCACCTGAGGTTGTTGGTTTGTTTATAGAAGTTGCTGAGGACCACACGGTTGTTATTTAGGCCTTGATAAACAAAACCATATAATCGAAGGAGGGTGTACTTCCTTTTTCCCCCATGACTGTAGGTTGGAAATGAGAAGCAAACCACTTTCTAGTCCTGTAGTCAGTCCTGTGTGCAGTCTTTCTGATGAATATTGCAGACGTTTTTTTTTTTGGTGCCAAATCAGTTTTCCTTTCTCTAGTCTTTTGCAATAATTCAGGCCAATTCACTCAAGGGGAAACAGTGTGGGATGTGAAAGACATCTGCTTCTTGTGGTAGTTTACTTTCACTTTGTACCAACTCTATTTAGCGGAACAGTGACCTGTGAATTGAATTTGAATTGAATTTCTGCAAACTAGAATTTGGGAGCGTGATCTCTCTGGGTGGTAAAAACAATGAAGGAGCTGCTGATTTACTAAATTAAGTAGCGCTCACACCGGACTGTTGCCTCTCTCTTTTCTTATAAATAACAAATAGGAAATAAAAGTGTGGGTATTTAAGAGGATGTTTAAGACAAAGCTATAAAATGAATGAAAAGAAATAAGGATAAATAACATCATTATTTAGTCTTATGATGTTCGTGGTGCTGTCGTAGCGTTCACTAACAGACATATAATGTTTTGAGACCGATTGCTGATCCGTCGTTTGCTTTTGGTGTCCTCTCTCCGTCCTCAGTGCTGAAGACAGTCCAAGATGACGGAAGAGGTGATCGTTATTGCCAAGTTCGATTACATAGCCCAGCAGGACCAGGAGCTGGACATTAAGAAGAACGAGCGGCTCTGGCTGCTGGACGATTCGAAGTCCTGGTGGCGCGTCCGCAACGCTACCAACAAAACCGGCTTTGTCCCGTCCAACTACGTGGAGCGGAAAAACAGCGCCAGGAAAGCCTCGATCGTCAAGAACCTCAAAGACACTCTAGGTAAAGCCGTGCCCCGTAATGACACACTGAGTATTCACACAGCCGAGAGACGAGCCCGGACACGACGGTTCAGTAACGGCTCACTCGGCTTGTTCCATCGCTCTGCGCTGTTGCATGTAGGTCAGCTCCCCCTCCCTCTCATGTAGCACTTCAGCGCATTTGTTTGTGACCACATGTGTACTAAGTGAAGAGAGAGAGAAAAAAAAAAAAAACTAAACGCACACACGCACAGGAAGAGGTCTTCTGATGTAGCTGCAGAGAAAAGTCACACTTTAGCTCTACTTAAAGCTAAAGCTGTGTAGAAGAGCTGCAGGTGTAGAGTCGTGTGTAACTGGAGCCTTGTGTTCATTATCCTGGTAAGAAACACATCTGCTGGGTTTAAATATAGTAAACTAGTGACATATGGTGGGCATAATGACTTTATTTGGCTATAAACAACATCTGAGAGATTTGGTGGCTGGAAGCGAGCGCTTAATCAGAAACAGAGGCTGTTTGGTGGAATTTAACTTAAGTGTCGAGATAGATAAACTATTACTTATTCGTTTATATAACTATTACTGTTCACTAATATACAGTATAATACAAATGTTTTATTATTTTCTTTTCAGCCTACCTAATTAAGGGCGTCCAGTATGCTTGTTTATTTGTTTGTTTATTTCCTCTTTCCCGAATCTTTGGTATTCACTTGGTTAATATACGCTCTAACGTTTACAGTGAATGCTAAACACTCTTAACAATTAGTTTAGAATGTACGTGTATTTTAATTTTTATTTTTATTATTATTTTTTTATTATTATATCCATCACACCAGCAGACCTAATTACGGAAGCCCAGTGTCCTTTTTTGTTTTTTTTTTTTTGTTTTTTTTTTGTTTGTTTGTGTTTGTTTATTTACTTATTTTTATTTTGTTTTGTTTGTTTTTCTTTTCTCTGCATTTGTTTTTGTTTGTTTACTTGTATTTAGTTTCCTTCGTTTTTGTTTTCTTTTGAAGTTTGTTTTTTGTTTTTGTTTGTTTTTTTCCTGACGTTTTGTAGGTGTTTTTTTTGTTTGTTTGTTTATTTATTTTGTTTTCTGATGAAATTTTGTTTTTGTTAGTTTCTTTCTTTGTTTTCTCCGGAAGCATTTTGTTTGTTTTAAGTTTTTGTTTCTTTATTTGCTCCTGCTGTTTTACTTGTTTTTTTTTTTTTTTTTTTTTTTTTTTTGGGGGGTTATTTCTTTGTTTTTATTTTCTCCAGAAGTTTTGTGTTTTGTTTGCGTGTTTGTTTGTTTATTTCTCCGGGAGCCTTGACATTCACTTGCTTCATGTTTTAAAGAATCTTCAGCTCAGGCCACTAGGGCTTCGACTAAACATTTACCTCTGATGAAGTTCTTTGGTTTGCGAGTAGGATGAAGATTTCTAAAGAGATTTTATAATTTGACAGGTTTCAGTCCAGTTAACTCTATTATTCAGTAATGATGCACCTGGGCTCCGTGAAATACACATCAGCTCTCAGTCGTGTTTAACACCTGCAGCTTGGTCCGTTTTCTCACTGCTGTCATCGGGGTTATATTTACAACACTGCGAAAAACTTACATCTTTTACGTGAAGTTTAACTGTACTTATAGAATAGAATAAAAGGATAAGATGAAACCGAGATGTGCTGTTAAACTGAGGAAAACACAGTCCTAAAACACATAATTATTTGTCCTAAACAGTCCTAAAATTAATAATTAGCTGAACTTCTAGTGTGTGTGTGTGTGTGTGTGTGTGTGTGTGTGTGTGTGTGTGTGTGTGTGTGTGTGGTGTTTTAGCAAAAGGACGTACTGATTTTCTTCACACAGTCAATCACACTAACAGTTCAAAACTAACAGTTTTACCTCGTTCAGAATTTAAAATAAAAAAACAAAAGTTAAAGTGCTATCTTTACATTTTGGTTAAAACCTTGGACATTGTGCAAACCTTTCCTAAACACTCTAGTTAGCTAAATAAATAAATAAGTTAAAAAAAAAATAGATAGATAATAAAATCAACATAAATGAAATAAAATAAATAAAAATCTAAAAAAAAAAAATAATACGATATAATAAAGTAAATAAGTAAATAAATAAAAATCTAAAAATAAATAAAATCTAAATAAATAAATAAAAATGTAGAAATAAATAAAAATATTTATAAATACATAAATAAAAAAGGCTAAATAAACAAAATAAAAATAAATAAAAATATCAAAATAAAATATAAATAAGTAAACAAGCGAGCAAATAAATAAATAAATAAACAGACTTTATTGCGGTGCTTTGCAATGGCAGCGTGTTCACTGTGAGGATCGACCCAAGTTAGTTTAAAAAAATAATAATAATTTTAATGTTATATTATCAGATTAGTTTATGAATACTCCTAAATACTGCTTAAACTTTTTTCCCACTAAAAAAAAAATACATATATATATGTGTGTGTGTGTGTGTGTGTGTGTGTGTGTGTGTATATAACTTTATTTATTTATTTATTTATTAATAACATTTCTGTTGAAATCTCTTCAAGATTCTGATTTTTATTTTTAAAAATCTCAACCACAAGTTGAGAACCACCTCTTTATAATTTTTGACTCGGGACCTTCCTCCAGACCTGAGACAGTCAGACAGCATTCGCTTTGCAAAGCGAAGCGTGTTATAGTCGTATAACAGCAGGGTCCGGAGCGTGTTGTCCCACTTATACCACAGCGACGATTATATGCCAGCGATTATAATGTTTCATTTATTAATGAAAGACGCGTCGCACATTTTAACGGTTTTACGAGAGACAAGTCGGTCCGTGTCATCACTTACGTTACAGCCGAAGTTAATGAGAGAAAAACAACAACAACAAAAAACACTGTGACTGTTACAAAGCGTATAAATGTTAAATAAATGTCTCCTAACAAATAAACATCGCCACATCCATGCCTGATTAAATATTTTTCTTTGTTAAACAACAAAGTTTTGTTTGTTTGGGTTTTTTTTTTGTTATATGAGGGGAAAGTACTTATCTCTATTTATTTATTTTTTAAAATTTTTTTTACAATTTGATTATTTAATTAAGATAAACTTTATTTCAAGATGAGATAAGCTTTATTTATTCAGCAGCATGATAGTAAGAACCATAGCACAGGAAATTCTGATTTTCAGGCTTGGCTTAAAGAGCTGGATAGAAAACTATTCACAGTACACTCATGACTGTCTGACTGTCTCAGGTCTGGAGGAAGGTCCTGAGTCAAAATTATAAAGAGGTGGAACTTGTGGTTGAGTTTTTTTTAACAAATATTTTGTGTGTGTGTGTGTGTGTGTGTGTGTGTGTGTGTGTGTGTGTGTAGACAGTCAGACACTGTATATGAAAGAGCAGCTTTTAAAAACACCAATTACACCAAGACAAATAAACCTGCATGTGTTTAGATGCTCAGGCTGAACTGTCCACCGCGACACATCTCATGTTATATAGTTATATTTTGTTTGAGTTTTGTTTTTATGAACTTTGTCGGCGCAGCATTGCTAAAAACTGCGTATTGTGAAATATCCAAGTTTCCAACAGAACTGAGACGACCACTTTAATGTTCTGCTTTTGAGTAATTGTTCTGGTTCTGCTTTTTTTTTTTTTTTTTTTGGGAAGAACCACAAAAAGAAAATTACACAGGTCCTTCCAGAGTTAGTGTGAAGGTGAGGAACACACACACACACACACACACACACACACACACACACACACACACACACAGTTTACAGTTTACAGTTTACGATATCTGTTTATTCCTCTTAGATTTCGAGCTAATGCTCGGCTAATCTGTTAAATATATTAATAATAAGTAAGGAATAAGACACAATGAAATGCGCCGTTATACAAAAATTAAACACCGTCAGGTGGTGGTGCGACACGGCCCGGCGTGAAGCGAAGCGTGTTATAGTCTTATAACAGCAGGGTCCGGAGCGTGTTGTCCCACTTATACCACAGCGATTATAATGTTTCATTTATTAATGAAAGACGCGTCGCACATTTTAACGGTTTTACGAGAGACAAGTCGGTCCGTGTCATCACTTACGTTACAGCCGAAGTTAATGAGAGAAAAACAACAACAACAAAAAACACTGTGACTGTTACAAAGCGTATAAATGTTAAATAAATGTCTTCTAACAAATAAACATCGCCACATCCATGCCTGATTAAATATTTTTCTTTGTTAAACAACAAAGTTTTGTTTGGTTGTTTTTTTTTTTGTTATATGAGGGGAAAGTGCTTATCTCTATTTTTTTTTTGTTTTGTTTTTTTTGTTTTTTTTACAATTTGATTATTTAATTAAGATAAGATAAACTTTATTTCAAGATGAGATAAGCTTTATTTATTCAGCAGCATGATAGTAAGAACCGTAGTACAGGAAATTGAATATAAATAAATAGAATGTGTGTTAGTATGATAAGTTTACTGATATGATATAAATGTACAGTACAGATGAATTGGAGTAGCATGAAAACAGAAGTAATGATTATTCCAAAACAGTGAAAGTCTAATGGGGATTTTATTTATTTATTTTATTTTTATTTTTTGTTTGTTTTGTTTGTTTTAGCGTGACCAGCATACAGTATAAAAATGTGATATGAAGCTTTTGGATTTTTATTTATTTATTTATTTATACTTAAAATCATCAGTTTTCTTTTTTTCATTTGTTAAGTTGGTTATTTTCTTTGTTGTTGAGTTTGTTGTTGAAACCATTATGAAACCATCATTAGTCAGTTGGATTATTCGTCAGCACTGAGCTAAGATCCAGTCTTGGCAGCGAGGTTCAACATTGAAAAGCTAAAAGGAAATGAAGTTTGTCTTGTGTAACTGGAGAAGTGTGTGTGTGTGTGTGTGTGTGAGGAAGGGGGGATTGTGGGTTTGCTAGGTTGTGACTTGGTGTTTTGTGTGTCATAAAAGTAAAGACACTGGCTCACAGGACTTGATTCAGTGAGTCATTCTGATGAATCAGTTGTTGATCTGGCTGTAAGGATCATTACTTGAGGAACCGTGTGTGTGTGTGTGTGTGTGTGTGTGTGTGTGTGTGTGTGTGTGTGTGTGTGTGTGTGTGTGTGTGTGTGTGTGTGTGTGTGTGAGTGAGAGAGAGAGAGAGAGAGAGAAGTGTGAAGGGTTGTAGGTTTGCTACTTTGTGACTTGAATCACAGGACATGACTCAGTGAGTCATTCTGATGAATCGTTTGTTGATTTGACTCCAAGAATCCCAGGGTCATTACTTGTATGCGTGTGTGTGTGTGAGAGAGAGAGAGAGAGAGAGAGAGAGAGAGAGACAGGTGTGAAGCGTTGCCGATTTACTACTTTGTGACTTGAATCAAGACTTGCAGTACTTGATTCAGTGAGTCATTCTGATGAATCAGTTGTTGATCTGGCTGTAAGACTCCTGGTGTCCTTACTTGAGAAACTGTGTGTGTGTGTAAATGAGAGAGAGGTGTGAAGGTTTGTAGGTTGGCCACTTTTCTGCTTTGTGACTTGGTGAATTACAGGACTTGATTCAGTGAGTCATTCTGATGAATCATTTGTTGATTTGGCTCGAAGACTCCCAGGGTCATTACTTGAGAAACTGTGTGTGTGTGTGTGTGTGTGTGTGTGTGTGTAAATGAGAGAGAGGTGTGAAGGTTTGTAGGTTTGCTACTTTTCTGCTTTGTGACTTGGTGAATTACAGGACTTGATTCAGTGAGTCATTCTGATGAATCGTTTGTTGATTTGGCTCGAAGACTCCCAGGGTCATTACTTGAGAAACTGTGTGTGTGTGTGTGTGTGTGTGTGTGTGTGTGGGACGAGCTGAGCACAGCCTTAGCCACGTGTGATTGGCTGAGAGCGGTCACATGGGCGGGGCTCCTGCTTGCTGTGCAGCCGTTCCTCCTGTGGGCGTTTCACATGGAATAACTGCACAGCTGCAGAAGGAAGAGTCGCCGGGAGAGCCCGAAATGGATATGGCTAACCTCTTTAAACACTTCTTCCGTGAGTTTTTCACCTCTTCTCCTTTCCTCCTTTTGTCTTCACATGGCTCTGAAATCACGGGTTTGTCAGGAATTTCATTCCAAACAGTCTTTCTGTTGTTCTTAGCTGAAGGATTAGTGGGTCTTTTTTTTTTCCACTCACTTGGGTGGGAACTTCTCAGGAAGTTTTTATTTTCTCCTCTGTGCTGTATTTTTTTTTCCCCTCAACACTCAGTTTTAGTGTGTGTATGTTTTTGTGAGTAGAAGTAGAAGACATCTGAGAAGGATTTATAGATGTTAGAAAAGAGAACAGATGTGTTTTCTATCTGAGTGAAAAGACTTTTCACAGTTGTTGTTTTTTTCCCCCCCTTTTTTTTTTGTTCCTCTCCCCCTGGCTGTTAGCAAGGCTGCTAAAGCTGGGAGGGTAGGGCTCTGCGAGACTCCTATGGAAGCCTGTAATTGCGCCTCTCGCACTCACGCACTACAATCAGTGGTGTGTGAAGGAACTCACAACCTTCACCTTCCTTACCTACTGAGATCTGCACACTTCCTCTCAGTCTGAGCAGAGAGCGTTCATTCATTCTAATATCTAACGGCACCGAGTTTCATTTAAACGGGCGTTAATAGTATTTTAATATGCTGCACTTTTATCCTGAATGTCTGCTTTATGCTTGCGCCGCGTTGCCTCTCCTGAGGGGTTTCCTGTCATATGAGGGTGTGCAGTTGTGCAACGGCAGCGAGGCAGAACACTACAGTCATTGTGTCATCCTTACTGTCGCGGCCGATTGACGAGGCCCGGGCGCGTATCTCTGCAGGGAGAGATCTCAGAGGAATGTCATTACTTCTACACAATTAACAAAGTGTGAAGCGCTGGCTTGGCAGTTAGGATACTAACCAGAGGGTTGTGAGGTTGAATCCCGGTACGGATTATAAACCGAATACGTTATTTAGGATGAACAGATAATGTGTACGAATACAGATACGAGTAAGGTGGTGGACCGTTCGCTTTTTTAAATAGAAACCACGGGGAATCTGGTTGAGATATCGGGACTGGGATCCCATAGACACGACCAAAAGGTTGTTCAAGCTGGAGGTTTTTTTAGTTGTAATGGTCAGATGTGAAGCTTGGAGAACCAACAAACATGAACGTTCGGCCCCAGCGTTCCTTCATTCAGCCCTGGCCAGGGTTGCGGTGGTTTAAATCATCGGTCCGTACAGGATTCCTCAGAGTCTTTTGTGTGATTGTTGCGGGCAAAAAACGCTTCATTTGGCTACGGCTTTCTTTAAAATTTGCGATGCAACTTTTGTAGTCTTATTGTGCTTTTTTTTAAATCGGCAAACTTGCAATCGCACGAGATTGTTTTGCATTCTCCTTCGCAGTGATGTTTGTTGGTAAACGAGACCTTTTAGCTGTACTCACATTTGACACACGTGAATCGAAGAGGGCTTCGGCTGAATGCGCGTTGATGGTGACGACCACAGCGGGACGGTGGTAGCTCAGTGGTTAAGAAGTTGGGCTACTGATCGGAAGGTTGTGAGTTCAGATCCCAGCACCACCAAGCTGCCACTGTTGGGCACTTGAGCAAGGCCCTTAACCCTCAACTGCTCCCCGGGCGCCGCAGCAAAAATGACTGCCCACTGCTCTGGGTGTGTTCACGGTTTGTAGTGTGTGTGTTCACTACTCTTAATGTGTGTGCACTAACTTGGATGGGTTAAATGCAGAGGACAAATTCCAAGTATGGGTTACCATACACTGGCCTTCACGTCACTTCGCTTGAACCTTTCATGACGTCAAATGACACGTCTCGGCCCAAATCTGTGGAAAATCTGCAGTGATTTTGAAAAATTGCAAGTCCCTCCCAATATCGAAGAAGAAGCCTTTATTTGTCTCACTGACATTATCCCAACTTATTGGGAAGTTGGGGTCAGAGCGCAGGGTCAGCCATGATACGGCACCGCTGGCACAGAGAGGGTTAAGGGCCCAAGGGCGGAGCTGGGGCTTGAACCCCCCCTGATCAATAACCCAGAGCCTTAACCATTGAGCCACCACTATTGCGGAGTTTATTGTGAAATCACAAAATCCTGGAGGGATTGAATTACACTACTAGTTTGTTTATATTTTGTGAGATAGAACCAACTTTATTCAGTAGGTACAAATAAAAATAACTGCGCCAGCGGGATTTAAAAATAAAACGTCTCTAATTGAGGCCAACAGGCTACTTACACAAACACTTAGCTCGTCCAGTACAGTGGTGCGGTGCTGTTTATACTCCCGGTGTCTGCTTGAGCTCCCGAAAATGGACGTTTATCATATATGTACGAACACCTGCAAAACTCCTTTTAGTAAGGCATCAGACTGTATATTTTGTCCTACCTAAGCAACTATGAAGTTAAAAAACCAACATGTTAATAGAAACAAACACCCAAGCTAACACTAGCCCAACACTGTAAATGTGTTGCTGTCTCACTGTACTGCCGAATGTAATCAATGCTACCGGCAAAACTGAAATACGTCTCAGCCCCGAGTGCAAGTAATCCATTATAAAGTGGAGAGATGTAGCTGAGGTTGAGGAACTGTCCGAGGCAGAATTCACACACCATACTGACGTTTCTACCTCCGGGATTTTATTTATTTATTTATTTATTTTTACATGCACAGTGGTAGAGTTCGTATTTAATTTAGACGAGGGAAAAATTTCAAGGATTTTGGAAGTCAGAGCTTGAAATCACATCATTTTCGTCTTCTGTGCGTTCGAGCTACAAAGTGGGGAAACAAACACAGACGCCTCCATGTTCGTCAAGCTAGCCAGCGAACTGTGATGAGCTACTATGTCTTCAGTGGCACATACTCGGTTATACAGTGTAACATGTTTAAATGTAAAGAAGTGCTACTCTGCTTACTGTCGATGCTGTGAGCAGCCATTTTGATTTGATGTCACTTGCTGAACTCGGGGAGGGGGGTTGAGGACTACAGTTTATATTAAAACCTGCCCTCGTCTGCTTTCTGACCGTTACAGCTTTAACTAAAGTTCTGGGCGGGTCTGTGAAAATGAACCCAACACACCCGTGTGATCTTCACAAGACACGTTACAAGCGCCCCTCCCTCTTTCTCCTCCCCTCTCTCTCTCTCTCTCTCTCTCTCTCTCTCTCTCTTTTCCTGTCGTTCAGCCCCTGCTCCCGGAGGAAGTTTTTCTAATTCAGGACAGATTTCTCCGTAGTTCCTCTGAGGCAGCGAGGAAAGGAAACGAGGAAACAAACGTCTGAGCGTCAGTCAGTCTACGCGTCCATCCGTTTCTTTCCACTTCCCGCATTACCTCTCTCTCTCTCTCTCTCTCTCTCTCTCTCTCTCTCACACTCTCTCACACTCTCACACTCTATCTCTCAGAAAGGCGCCATGAGATCTGGCAGGATTAGTGAGAGGAATGTCGAAGACACAAACACACACAAGCTTGAGGGTGCCCTCCCCCAAACACACACACACACACACACACTTTCTTTCAGCTCTATTCACACATTACATTTACAGTTTCCTGTAACTCTCTCTCTCTCTCTCTCTCTCTCTCTCTCTCTCTCTCTCTCTCTCTCTCTCTCTCTCTTGTGAGACAAATGATTGTGTAAGAGGAAAATCTGGCTGATTCTAAATGAAGTCACTTCAGTTTCTGTAAAACTGTAGTTGACAGAGCGTTGTGTGTGGAAGGCTCATGGAGGACACATCACCATGTTTAATGTCGTTTTGCGAGGCATTCATATTCCTCGGGATACAAGTAAGAAAGAAAGCACTTAGGGGTGTGCCGTTGTAGGAAAATAATCAACTATAAGGTGGTGTAATGAAGTGGAGTTACTGATACCACCTACTTCCTACATCACCACACCCTGAAAGGTTTTATTATATATACCACAGCAATTTGCCAGTGATTGCATTTATTTATTTTTTTCTATTAATAATGGCTGACATACTATTTATCCATTAATAGTTACGGTTACTGTTCCGTAACGTCCACGAAACAAGTTCTTTCCTCTTCTCACATGCATTATAGCAGTAAGAAATCAGAAAGCTTCAGTCGTCCTCCCTTGACGGGAGACTTACAAAGCGCTGAAACTGGAGACTACTTCCATAAAACTTAAATACACGCCTCCTTGAAGCAAACTTCATATCAGTGATTAGACGGTTCATATTTAGCTCAGTTGTGGTCCTGCTTTGGATTTAAATGACGGAGTCCATTGCTTCAGTCTCTCCCTCTGAAATAACTTCCATGTAGGAGACTGGTCTGATATTCGGCAGTCAGATTTCGGCAGTCGGATGTACGCCAACACGCACTTGCGTAACGAGATAACGGGGAAACTCTGGTTCTATATGAGTGAGTCAGTAATCATATTTATGTAGCAAAGCTGTTAGTTTAACTACATTTCTGCTAGCAGATGCATATACAATACTGTACAAAGGTCTTGGGCATTATGTAAAGAAATGCTGTAAAGCAAAGACGCCTTGAAAAATAATGAAATTCTGCGTTTTCTCCATAAAATAACTTCTACAAAGAGCAGTAAACAGCATTAAACTGAACAAAGCCAATATTTGGTGTGACAATTCTTTGTTTAAAAAAAAAAAAAAATCTGTAGTCTCTGGTACACTTTGTAGTTTTATAAGGAAATTAGCTGGTCAGTTTTTCTCGGGGAACCTTTTACGTTTTAGCCATTTAGAGTTACGTTATAATGTTGTGGGACGTCTGTGAAACAGGTTAGTTTGTGTTATCTCAGTCGTTTTCTTACCAGCTTCTGTTTTGTTCTCTCTCTTGAATTTAATTGCTCATTATGTTACCAAGAAACCGGAGACTTCGCTGTTTGAGTTCTGGCACTTTGCTTAATTGTTTAAAAAAAAAAAAACCTCCTTATAGAAAACTTCATCTCAGTGATTGGACAGTAGATTAGACGGTTGTTTCAGGTACACTTTGTGAGACTAATGACGCGCGGTACACTTGAAAGCAAACACTTTATTTCTCTGGTTAGGTTTGTGCACATGCGGAGAAACAATACAAGTTTTTAGACGAATACCCGTTGTAGTGGGGGCTCGGTGGTTAAGGCTACTCACTATCCCTCCAGCGGCCCCTTAAGCAAGTGCCTTAACTCTTTCTGTGCCATGGCTGCTGACCCTGCGCTCTGAACCCCAGCTAACTAACATGTTAGGATATGCAAAGACGAGAATTTCACTGTTAAATTCTCAATTCTGGTCGGTCAGAAGGTGTTGATTCATTTCCTATAACAGCAGCTCTGAGTGAAGTCGCGGCTACAAGGCAAATCACAGGTTTATTATTAATACGCGTTAAAGTAACCACTTCCGCAGGGATTTACGCCATCAGATAGATTGTATGTATGGTGAGTGGTGAGGTTTTAAGGAAGGAGTGTCTAGCATCAGCACTTCGTAACAGTCAGTCTTGACAAGCTAGCCTTTTTTTTTTTTTTTTTTTTTTCCTCTCTCATTAGACAACGAGAGTGGCTGGTGAGGAAACGCACTGTTTATAGCAGTGACAACAGGAACTAACTTGTTTCCGGCACGTTCCACAATGTTACATGTAACTACAAACTGATAAAAATTGCACAATTCTTCAGTTAATAACTAATTTCCCGTTTGCTGTGGTATAAGAGGAATAAAGCGCTTTTGTTATGTTAAAATAATCAGAATTCCTCGTCAGACCGTCCTGTTGTTGATTTATTTTCCTGTCACGGCAGACGGTGGTTTGTTTTTATTCCTTACATAGTATAAGCCCATTCACATTCACATGACCACATGAGTAGTTTGATTATTAGCGTGAACGTAAACACGCTTACTGATTGCTGCAGAACTGGTCCTGTTGGCCAAATGTATTTTATAAAATAAAAATAAATAAATAAAATCTCCATTTACTCGCACACTTATTGTGTAATCGAGATGAGACATTTCTTACAGTACCATAAAAATATGGCGCAGATGTTCCACAGTGGCTATTTATAACCGCCAAATAGTTCAAACTACCTGGACCACGGAGTGGCGTGATGACAGTCCCCGTCTCGCACCCTCGCGCCTCGCATTCCTACCTTTGATAACCCGAGCCGGGCGCACGGCAGGGAGCTGTCGAACATGCGCTAGAGATAACCCGCTCACTTATTCACCGTCTGAAGAGCATCTTCACTTTGTTTAGGGAGAAATACAAAGAGAAGACCTTGTCAGACCTTGCAGCGAATAGAAACCCGTTCTTTGCAGGACTGTCAGCTTTGAAAGCGATGCCGCTCAGAAGCTCTGTGGTTGAAAGACAATTCGTGCGCTGCTATCAGCAAGCCACAGAGAGCAAAAGAGAAAGAGTTTTCTCTTTGTGCTTCGTCTTCAAATGCAGCTCTTGGGTAAAAAAAAAAAAAAAGAGTTTGTAGACCGACTCAAACCTATCAATCTAACTGTGGATACTCCCTTAGGTGTCTTTTTTTTGTTTTTGACCTTTTTCAGAGGCTCACCACCTGCAAGGACTAGACGGCGTCCGTCCGTCCACCTGCTGTTAGCGTCGTTGTTGTTTTCTCCGCATTTTATTTGTCTCATTCAGCCAGAGATCCTGACTACTATAATGCACATCATGCCTGTGTGTGTCTGCGTGTGTGTGTCTGCGTGTGTGTGTGTGTGTGTGTGTGTGTGTGTGTGTGTGTGTGTGTGTGTGTGTGTGTGTGTGTGTGTGTGTGTGTAGAGTCTGAGCTGTGCACACTACGGAGCCATATCAGAGAACAATAGGATGTTCAGCCCAGAGGAAGTGGCTAATCTGAGCGACTCTGCAGCATGCGCTGCTTCGCTAGGAGGAAAGACTGAAATGGAGGGGAAATCCAGACAGCAAGAATGCTGGAGAGCAAGAACAAAGAACCCCCGAAATGACGAGAGTGGCAGAATCTACACGGCGCACCTCTGGTCGCTCAGCGCCAGATTTTAAAGCCGAGACGGTGATTAAAAATGAAGTCAAAGGGGAAGAGAGAACCGAGTGTACACGGGGAAGTACACTTCTGATTTACAGCCTTGTGAAGCAACATGGCTTCCTTCCTGAGCATCCTCGCCTGTGGAACTGCAGTGGAAAGAACCGCTGACGTAGCCCGAAGTGCCTACAGTGGCCCTCTTTTATGATGAGTTGGAACCGCGCTGAGTTTTGCCTCAGACCCTCCATCACTGCTGCTGTAGTGAAACCTCATGTAGTATACCTTTACAATTCATTTTAGATACAACCGTGATCCGTGAATAAATTTTAATGATCCTCTACATTCCGTTCCCGTTCGGTTCACGTTAGCAAGATCGACCAAGTGATCACTCGTTGTCTACATACCTGCGTGACACCGAGTCGCATCGAAGCAGCAGCACGGCAAGCAACGCTTGAAATACGCAAATTAGGTACGACGTGACCAATCCAAACGATCGGCTCGGACGATTCCTCGGTCTAATACTTTCTCAAACGTGGCCTGAGTGTTTCTTCAGTTCCCCCCTCACAACTGCAATTACTTCCGCTTTACTGTCCGACGTGCAAAAATAGAAGAAAACGCTCATAACGCATACAGTTAGCTTGCTTTGCTAGTCTGCAAACGAAGCCAGTACGAAACCTAGCGCGTAACAGTGTGTAAATCAAACAGTTTTCGCACTGATTAGTGCATTATTTAATTTGTGTTTAACTAATTAGCTGAGATTCCTCCAATGTATGAAAGTGTGTGTCCACGATGCCCCGTCCCATCCGGGTAGTATTCCCAACTGCGTTCCTGGGATGGGCTCCAGATCCACCACCACCCTGACCAGGATAAAGTGTCAGTTAGCTGTAGCTAACTGGACCACACACGCCCACAAGCAACAACTGTATCGCTGTGTCGCTCCACACCCTAAAGAAACAAACTACACGCAACTTGCTGTTTGCTACCGTCAACCGAGTGTTTGCGTTGGTACAGTAGACGTACTCTTGAGTAAACCACCGCAGTGACAAGCAGTAGTATGATTTAGCGCCTTGTTTTCAGATAGCGTCACACTCGAGTTACCGCCATGGTCCCCGTGTGTCTGTGCACCTGCACAGCGATTTGTAAAAGATGAGCGAACAAGTGAGGCGGTCTTGACTTTCGCCTACGACGGAAGCGTGTTAGGCTTACTCGTACAGTAAAAGTGTGGGCTGATAACTTATGTAGTCATAACTGATGCGAGAAACCAAACCGCTACCTTCGTCCTGCAGCTTACCACAGAGGGTTAATGATTTGAGCATTTGGGGTCCTTTGAGAGCTGACTGAACGGAGAAAGCTCCGCGTCGCTCTGTACTCGACCTCTTTTAGTGGTATGAGAGCCGATTACAGCTGCGGGGAACAGTTATTTTTTAAAATCAAATAATCTGTGCACGATTTTGTAACGATTATTCCAGTTTAAACAATAACCGATTTGAATTACAAATCAGGAATTGGGACAGTTTTGAATAACGACATGAGAACATCACACTTTTAAGATTCAGATGGATCGTGTTTATCTTTCTTGACGTCTCTAACCATTCGTTTTAAATGTCTGTACATCATCGATGTGCTGAATGAAATGCCACAGCACTACAAACTCCGATGAATGCTCTCTTGTTGCTGCTGTTCCACCTGAGCAGTACTGTATGTGATTATTATTATTATTATTATTATTATTATTATTATTATTATTTTTACCTGTGCTGCATGAGGGGGCATCGGAAGGTTTTTGCTCTTATGTGCAGAAAGATTGCAGAGCAAAGAGAAAGAGCACACAACTGGTGTTACTACTATTTAATAATACAGTTTTAGTTATGTGGTCCTCCGTCCCCCGTCCCCCCCACCTCAGTTAAGTTTTTGTCAGCTTAGAGGCCTGTGTAACCAGTTTTTGTTCTTAGTTAAGTAAGTGACCTGTTAAGGGTCTATGAATTTTCATAATCAATAGAGCTGACACGATTCAGCACGCCTTCTCACTTCATCTGTAATATTCATTTACAACAGCCCGATGTCCAAGGCAGATACACCGGTTTAGGTGGATTTGTAATGCAAAGCAGTTTGTCTACATGTAGTCAGGAAGCCGAGAATCGGTTTCATCGATTGCGATGCCTGATAAGCAACGGAGCAGGAAGGACCAGTGCTCAAGCTTTATTTTGGGACGAACGTGAAGGCTTGCCACTAGATTCTGGAGCGTGGCTGTGGGGATTTGTATTCATTCAGCCGCAAGAGCATTAGTGAGGTCAGGCACTGATGTCGGGTGAGGAGGTCTGGGGTTCAGTCGGTGTTCCCGTTCATCCCAAAGGTGTTCAGTGGGGTTGAGGTCAGGAATCTGTGCAGGGCACTCAAGTTCTTCAACGCCAACTTTGGCAAACCATGCCTTCATGGAGCTCGCATCGTCATGCTGGAACAAGTTTGGGCCTCTTGGTTCCAATGAAAGGAAACTGTAATGCTACAGCATACAAAGACATTCCATACAATTGTGTGCTTCTATCTGGCAACAGCTTGGGGAAGAACCTCGTATAGGTGTATATATCTGTAGTTAGCTCACTTACCTGGGGGAGAAACAGGTGCGTGTTCGTGAACATGAACAGCTGGCTTTCCTAAGTTTATCAGAAACATTTTGGACAACAGATCTCGAAGCTGTTCATTCAGACTGAGAGGGTGTAGTCCCATGTTTTTAGCATTTACGGCCGGTTGTTTTCAGATTCTTTGTAACGCTGGCTACAGTCGTATGCACCGCCTCTTGCAATCCTTGCAAAAAAAAAAAAAAAAAGCCCACTTTCAACCCTAGCAGAAATCCATTTCTTTCTCACAAGCACATCAGTGGGAAATGAATGAAAGCTGAAGTATGAAAGTTTGCTAAGTGCTAAAGTTTACTGCTTTTGTTGCTCTACCATGTTCAGCTGGATAGAGAGTTTTTTCAGAGTGATATTTACCTTGCTTTACATTAAGATGGCTACTTGGTGTGGCACTTTTAGCCAAAACTCCCCTAATATGCACTATCGAGCGTAGCTCTTCCTGCATATCACCAGAGAAAAAGAAGAGGACGTGTTTAATTTCTATCCCAGCTCTCATGTTCTTTACTTGGGCCGGGGAGCATCTCTGTGCCAAGTGGACATTCCTTCATGGTAACACCATTTGCAGACTCTTGCCAAAGCCAGCAGTGAGTTGTGGAAGCCCAGAGCGCTGCTCTTTTCCCAGTAATCCTCAAACCGGGCCTATTTGGCCTGACCTAACTTGATGTGACGGGTCAGAATCCTTAGCATTGCTGAAGAATCCACCCATTCACTCCTTACGTTCTTGTACCACTCCCTAAAATCTCCCCCTCGATCTTTCCCAGACAAAAGAATGACGGCGGGTGTGGTGATCATTCCAGCGACGTGCTTTGTTCGGAATCGATTCCCAGGAAAATTTTGCAACACTGCAAAACCATAATTAGACCACGCCTTTTGGCATTGACCTTGGGAGAACAATTAACAGAATTTTGCTGGCATCTTCATGGATTACTGGCTTACTAGCTTGCTAGTCAGATCAAGTCATGCAGGATAACCACCACAGGTCTATACTAGATCTATATCCGAGAACCACAAAGCATGTAAAAGTCACAGGAGACCAAGAAGGCCAAGACCAGGAGACCTCTTTTCTTGTCAGCCCTCCAATAACCAAATAGCTGGTGCATGAGTGACAGAACCTCGTTCTTTGCCAGGATTTCAGACAGAATCCTGGCTCCTGCGGAATAATGGTGATGAATTGGTTGACGAGTTTAAAATAAAACTGTGTCTGGTATCTTTCCACCGGTTAGCTCATCCCCGGAATAGAGAAGACGTTCAGTTCTGGAGCAAGGGTAAGAACTTTGCTTATGCAGGCAGCTAGTGCGGAAAGAAAACACTCCTAAGTGCCACAAAACATGTGCTTGGACAAGTTCTCATTTCTCTCACGTTCTGCCTGCCAGAGCCTGTAACCATACCCAGTACAAATAATGATTTATGTGTTTGAGGACGGACATTTCTCGAATGTCTGTCTGGAGATAGACGCAGGCATTTTTCAACATTGGGGGTTGTTTTGGAATTGAAGATGTGCTGATGGTGGACTATTTGTTTTGTTTTCTTTGCTTCCTGGCGCATGGTATGTGCTATATGAATGTGGAATACTGTGCAGTCTCAGATAAGGCGATCTCCAAGTAATCAGAAAGCTATGACTGGATTTAATCCCAGCTGCAATGACTTCATGATGACTTGCAACAGCTTTCAGCAGTGGTTAGTCATTGTTTGGTTGTGCCTCAAGTGACTCGAGGGGACTATCTCATCAAGTATTTGACTACACGTTACGTGTGCTTTGTATTTATGGGGATGTGCACTGACATGCTCATACAAAGATGCCGCCACTAATTACACCCTCCCACTTCGAACTGTGCACTCTGCAACATGATACTTGCATATGAAGCAGTTCTGCTCTAAACACTAGCATAAGCGCACACCATTGAACACTTTTGATGTTCCTGACTTTAAAGCATGCTGTAATTTCTGAAGGTATCTTCATTCTGGGTAGAGTTACTTTGAACCTGTAAATGTTTCTTAGTACATAAAATGATCTAATGACTCGGTGTGCAGGCAACACATTACACCAGTAAAGATCCCACGCATATGCAAATATTTTTATCAGCCATCATGAACTTCGGGTTTTGAGTGATCCGTGTGTTTATATGTTTGCAGGGATCGGGAAGGTGAAACGGAAAACAGGAATGAGGGATACGGCATCAAACGCAGAGGCGGACTTTTACCCGGACAACGGGGAGCGGCTGTACGACCTGAACCTGCCGGCGCTGGTGAAGTTTAACTACACTGCCGAGCGGGAGGATGAGCTGTCTCTGGTCAAGGGCACCAGGGTCATCGTCATGGAAAAGTGCAGTGATGGCTGGTGGAGAGGCAGCTACAACGGGCGCTCTGGCTGGTTCCCCTCCAACTACGTGACTGAAGACGCGGATGGCTCGGCCAGCAACGATATGATGGGCTTGTCGGAGAAGCTGGCCGCCGTGGTACACAGCGCAAATGGCAATCGGGTGCTCCATACGGTTCAGGCTCTGTATCCGTTCAGCTCAGCTAACGACGAGGAGCTGAACTTTGAGAAAGGGGAAGTGATGGACGTCCTGGAGAAGCCGGAAAATGACCCGGAGTGGTGGAAGTGCCGCAAAGCTGATGGGCAGGTCGGTCTTGTGCCCAAGAACTACGTGACCATACTGCAAGAGTCGCAGAACTCGGGGAGCATGGCTGGACCCCCTACGCCCGACTTTGACTACATAGAGCCTTCTGGAAGTGGGCGCTTCGCGGGTAAGGAGTGGTACTACGGCAAAGTGACCCGGCACCAGGCAGAGGTGGCGCTCAACCAGAGGGGCACAGAGGGAGACTTCCTCATCAGAGACAGCGAGTCCTCGGTGAGTGGTTGCATGTGAGAACCTTGTGAAATGTTTAACAAAAGTTAAATCAGTGGGTTTGACCGATATTAATGTAGGGCTGTAACTGAATAAACGGATGCAAATACAAACACGATTAGGAGGTGCACTAGTTGTACTTGTTCATTTGTTGTATTTATTCATTTACTTGTTTATTTTTAAGAAAGAGCGCCAGGGTTGAGACTAGAGGTCCATTGTTTTTCAAACATGATCTTTCACAGAAATCTTCTTCATACAAGCATCACAATGAAATGCTACTTTAAGGACCCCATTTTTCTATGTCCCAGCTTTGTAGTAGCATTCTGATTATCATCCAGTGGTATTCTGATTCAAGTAGGTTCAAGTGTGTCTGGTGTACTTTCCTTATCTTGCTGGAAAATAGGAAAACCTGAAGTAGATCTGATGAAATTTTATAGTTCTCTATCCCTATGACACAGATTATGAACTCGAGTGAGGTTGAGGAACTGTTCAGAAGTTCAAAGAATGTTTTGCAAATTGGTTATGTGTGAATTAATAGAGTTGTTGTTTTTTCCAGCTGCCCTGTTTTTCTTTTTTGTTGTAAGGTTAGACCACACCCACTTCTGGTTTAAATCCAGATACAGATACTTATGTTGTAGCACTAAAAATATATAGGTAGTGGCATTATGTTACACCCCTAGATTATTGGTTGGGTTGGGGAATATTAGGATATTGATTTATGTAAACTTTTTAAAGCTCTAAACCTATCATATATCTCTGTTCCTGTGTAGCCCAACGATTTCTCCATATCACTGAAGGCCCAGACCAAAAACAAGCATTTCAAAGTGCAGTTGAAGGACAACCTGTACTGCATCGGTCAACGCAAGTTCGGCTCCATGGAGGAGCTGGTGGAACACTACAAAAAGGCGCCGATCTTCACCAGTGAGCAGGGCGACAAACTGTACCTGATCAAGGCCCTGGCTGCCTCCTGATCCGGAACGTGACCCGCATTGGAAATCTAGAGCCACGTGGCAGGACTGAGAGACTGAGAGGGAAATGGAGCATTCCAACATTGGAGAGGAAGGGAAAAGGGGTGGGGGAGCGACGGACGGTTTTGGACTCCCGTATTCATGCTCAGAGACAGCTTCATGGTTGGACGTGTATCAAAATACAATTGTGTAGGGCCTAGGTGATGTATTTTGCTGTTAACATGTATTAGAATTACAACTTAGGTTTTCTCTTCTTAATATATATCCTTTTTTTTGACAGCTTCTTTCAGTAATTGTGTCGTTGGATTACTACTCATCATCATCCATTTGTTGAATTTCAGAAAAAACTGATAAACTGCGGTGGACATTTCCATGATTTTACACGTTTTTCAAATAACGCAACACAGCGAGCTGATTTAACATGCGATATTTATAGGGATTCAACATTTCTGCAGAATGAAAGTGGGCGGCCAAAGCGTATCAAGGTTTTAGGGACGTTTTTTTTCTCGAAATCCAGCTCAGTGTTTACAAAGAATATCAGAAGAAACAGCCGCTTGCAGCTTAACAGGATGTAGCGGCCGCATTCTTCCTGTCCTCGCGGGGAAAGGAAGCCGTTCTATATTTAAAAGGTCGATCCCTTTTTGAGTGACGGATGTTTCCTGAGCATGCTAGAGCAGTAAGAACCGTGTGCTGGGAGGCAGGTGACCTGAACTGGACTCCTGACCTTGATTTCTTACACGGATTGGAGTGTCGGCGATCATTTTTTTTATGTTTGGTGCAACATTTTTTCACGTGTGTACGTTTGTCTTGGCACAGAGTGTCTAACGCATCGGTCTCGGCTCTTGCTGCATACTCTGTTGAGCACTGCAAAGCTAGATAGTTAGACATCTGGACCTTGCATCAATATGCGACTTGTATCTGGATAACGAAAAAGATCCGATCTCGCACTCGGGTTTGCGTTTGGTACTTCACGATTGGGTCTCGTTTCTCCAAATCCATATAGCCATCTAGCTTGGCAGTGCGTCTGATCTGCTGGCTGTCGACTTGGAAAGCGTCCGATTGGCAGATACCGTTGTACAGTTTGTACTTGGGTTTTCCGAAATACTTCCGAAATCATCAATCGTCATCCTTTTGGATTTGCATTTTTTTAAATAGAAGTACTTGATGTCGTATCTCGAGCGTCTACCTTCTTGCTCAGGCCTACGGAGATTTTCCGGCATATCTGATAACATTCCAATCGCGCAGTGTTTTTTCCGAACGCTATCCGATGACGATCGCATTGTTAATGCAAGGTGTTAGACAGGGCCAAATCTTCACTCATGGGAGTTTCAGGATTCATCTTGCTGTCATAAATGAGGCTGCTTTCATTCTCGCACTTGGCGAACCAGGTGTTTTACGTGTGCTGTAACTGTTCTAGGTATTGCTTCAGAGCTTCACCAGGTGTGTGCACGAGTCCCTGGATTACGTTCATGGCGTCTGTTGTTTACACAAGGCTGCATGTTAAACGGGGCAGGTTTTATGGCGCCAGCGGTGTTATGTAAAAGCCGAGCAGGACACCGTAATCGGATGTTGAGAGTTGTTGTATCAGAAGCATGGGCTGGCATATGGCCATAAATGGTGGTGCGCTTAGTTCCTGTTGTTTTGTGTTTTAGCGGTTTGGTAAACTGTTCGAGGATGGTTAAGATGTTAAGGGGATTGATATTTAAAACCACAGTGAATAAGAGGATGTTTTTTTTTTTTTTTTTTTTTTTTTTTTGGTAATGAGGTTAGGGGTTGATCGCGTTGGAGCTCACCGAGGCCTTCTTCCTGGGGAACATCAGCACTCGCTGATTACTTCCCCAGCTGTGGGGAGTTGGATCTGTGGAAGGAGTGAGAAATGGGGGATTTTTCATGATGGAAAAAGTGCTCACATAGGCGAGCAGAGATCTGAGTCAAGGGTGAACCAGAGGTTCACAGTGAAATTTGATCTGGAATATCGATCCAAAAAAACAAAACAAAACAAAAAAAAGGCCCAGGGCCTAAAGGTTGGGAAAGAAGCAGATGGTGTGCAGGTGGCCGTGTATTTTTTTTTTTTTTTGTTTGTTTTTTGTTTTTCTTCTGTGTTTGTCAGTTTGTTATTTAAAAAAAAAAATTAATACAGAAAAGGAAAAAAAAAAAAAGTGCCTTCATTACTGCTGCTCCTAACCAAAAAGGCTTAGCGTTCCTCTGAGTGTCTGTCCTTTCTTTCTCCCAGCTAACCACACCTTCTGTTATTTGAGTATCGCTTTGCATGTGCGCAATCTGTCTCCGATGTGATTTTCCGCGTCCGACTTCTTCCCTGTTGTTCGGTTGTACGCTGCAGTGTTTATGCGATATCTATCTGAAAATTTGGCTCGTTCACTCATTTGCATGGTATGAAGTGACCTTATTTTACAGCTCTATCACTCTCCATGGTTAGCTCTTCTTCTTTAGTGGCTGTGCTTGTATTTTGGACAGCGTCGATGTACAGTTTAATTTATAAATCGGGAGCGTTAGACGTTTCGTCGTTCGTGTTTTTGTTCTTTTTGGGTTTTTTTTTCCAACTGTAGTCGTTAATGAATCGCTTGAGGCTGATCTTGTTTGAAAGGATATTTAACACTGTAGTGTTGACCGGATTTTATTATTATTATTTTTTTTTAATGCTGTCTAATCTACTAACGTGCAAGGAATAAGAGATGCGTACATGAGACGGAGCCTCTCGAGGTAAAGGCGCGGCCGTATCGACGAGCGAGTGATTTTAAGGACAAGGTCTTCGTTTATGTCTCGTTTTCGTTGTGGTGTACGATATTTCAGTGCTCGATTTGATTTGCCTGCCAACACACGGAGCGTGAGAATCGTGATTATGCCTGTCGACCCAGACATACTTCCTTACAGATCATTTATCACACTTCACACAGTGTTGGTCTAGATCAGATTTTGGCTCAGTTGCATGGACAGGGGGATGTTTTCTTGTTTTTTTTTTTTTTTTTTTCCAGATTTTTTTTTTTTTTAATTTAAAAAAAAAATCTCAGCACTAGGACTTTTTTATAGTGCAAAATGTGATATTTTTACTAAATCAAAATTATCCTGATAAACCACAGGTTCCCAACCTCGCCTGGCCGATCTCGAACAGTCCTCTTTACAATTGAAAACCCAAATGAAAACCAAGCTTCCCGATTGTAAATCCGAACCCGTAGCGTTTAGAGAAACCGATCCTTCCTGACCCCGAACCCACGTTGAGAGCCGATCTGTTCGAGGAGGCGATTGAGAGACGATGCTGTGAAAAATAATTGTACTTATATGCTCACTATCTACATGGACTCATCTTCATATCTAATAGAAGTTTATTAGACTGTGCAAAGGAAGTAATAAAGTACATAAACCAAATGGTTTCTCTTTGCGTCATGTATTTAAAAAAAAAAAAAAAGAAGAAGAAGAAAAAAAAAAAGAGAGAGAGATTCTGAGTGCTGTTGGAGTCGCTCTGTCAAAGTGGATCCAGATTATTATTGTCTGGTTTTGAGGCAGGAAAAATCACATCTGATCTGAACAATCAGACAGAAAATGCGCCGATGGAAAAAGTAAAAAAAATAAACAAAGTGCTCGTTTGGTTGTTCGACTGAAATTCCAGTCTTCATTGCAGAAGGCAAAATAAACAGTGGAAACAACAGGAAAACCAAAACCAACTGTGAACGTTTCTCTCGCAGTCCTCGCTCGTGTCATCCTCTCTTCTTTTTTCCGTCTCTGCTGCGGGATACAAAGGGCCAGTGCGCTTCTGCATGTGCGGTTATTTTCCTGCAGAAGACTCCGCATTGTGTCCCACAGGTGCTCCATGGGGTCAAAGGTCACGAGAGGCCGATCAGATCTCGGACGTTCGTCGTCCATCTGTCTGCAGAAGCCTCGCCAGCGTTCAGGGCGACTTTGTTTCACAGAGAATGGTATCGATGGTACGTGACCTGCTCTCAGCCTCGCTTATCATGACATCTAAGGCATTATTGGATACCTGGGGAAACTCAGTATGCCGTCTTGCCCGCAGTGACCTCTAACCCCATCGTTCCACCTGGATGTTTTTTGTCCGTTGACCTTCTTTCAGCTGCTGTTTAAGATTTCTGTAAACTTCAGCTATACAGTTATCCTGGAAGGTCGGAGCGTTGTGATCTCTGTCGATGTCGTTGTTGGATTCTCCTTGGACAGGAAGTGCAAAAATACAACCGCATCCCCAAATCTGGACAACAAACTCATCTGCTTTTAAGCTTTCTTAAACTTTTCTGTGTAAAACACTTCTTCTGTAATGAAGAAATCATATTTCCACTTACAGAGTGTGTCATAAGTCCAGTATCACATAACAACAGTAAAACAAACGCTTTTATTTACACAACTTGCTCAGTATGTTCTCTCTGACGCCGATTTCCTGTCAGTAGATTCGCTCTTCCTATCTCAGATACATAAAAAAAAAAAAAAGATTAAAATATACTATTATTTATAAATATTATTTATAAATATTATTTATATATATATATATATATATATATATATATATATATATATAAACCCCATGGTGCTGGACTTACGGGACCTGCGCATTAGTAACCATGACCACGACAGTTGGGATCTCAGAAGGACAATGTGTACAGGGCTTTTCAATGTAAGCAATAAAACGGCTTGCTGTGAAAGGAAAATCAGCAACAACAGGGTTGTGTGATGAAGCAGAGTTACCGTTACCACACCGAAGTATTTTATTCCTCTCATAACACAGCAGTTTGTCACATTTTTATTAATGAAAGATTGACACATTTGTATCCACTTATACACAGTACTGTGCAAAGGTTTTAAGCATTTTGTTATAGATGTACAAAAGATGTACTTGTTAAACGTACAAAAAAACATTTTAGATTCCCAAACATTAGTTTTCTAGCAGAAAATTAAATGTTACAGAAAAGTGTTTGTGTGTCATTAAAGAAAGCAGCGTATTACGTAAGAGACACTTTTCAGACAAAAAAAAAAAAAATCACAATGAAGGCTGCTGGGTTTCGCTGCAAAAATAAGAAGCGAATGCGAAAGTCAAAGTGTCCAGAAGAACTGTGTCTGGTTCTGCAAGATGCTCAATAAAACTTACCAGCTCATTTCCTTATAAAACTGCACTAATTGTACCGGAGACTACTATTTTGTCACACCAAATATTGACTTTGTTTCATTTACTACTGTTTACTGCTCTTTACTGTATATTTTTTTAAATGTAGAAACGTTTCACTTCATTATTTTGAAGGCATCTTTGCTCTACAGCATTTCTTTGCATGTGCCTAAACCTTTTGCACAGTACTGTAGATATGTAGCTATAGTATTGATAATGTCTGGCATTACTACTATAGTAGTGATAATGTCTGTGATAGTCATTCTATATCTGTCTTGAAGTAAATAAGCCCCAAAAAATGCAGCTTATGTCACTGAGGAATCACAAAGACCTTCCTTTGTGTTTAGTCTGTTTTATTGGAACCCTGGTGTGTCCTCTCTCTGTCTGTCTCTCTCTCTCTCTCTCTCTCTCTCTCTATCTCTCTCTCTCTCTCTCTCTCTCTCTCTCTCACTCACTCACTCAGTGTGGTTCTTTAGGGTGGTGGGAACACTGCAATCACACTCCAGTGCAGAGCAAAACATCGGGTACGAGAGCGTCTGAGTCTGAGCGAGGTGGTCTCGGTTCACCTCTAAGTGAACTCTAGTGTGGTTCAACTGCAGTAAGAAAGCCATTCGATTCAGGGACAAAGGTGAAGCATTTTCCATTGCGGTATTTCTGACCAATGAATGAACGAGTTTTACGAATACATTTTCCGCCCTACATGCCCCTTATCCAGTGTTCTTTTTATTTATTTTTTTAATGTTTGCTTTGTTTTTAATCATGCGCATGGTGAAACTAAACCAAACCCACAGCAAACTAACCAAAACTATCAGTTTTTCTCTGAATCGGACTCCGCGATCGGACTAATAAGTGTAAGAGTTACAGCTTTTATCTCTGACGGTTACAAAGCACTCACACTGGAGACTCCTTCCATAAACCGTCTATAAATAAACATCTACCTTACAGAAAACTTCACCATATCAAAGATTAGACACGTTTTTAATCTGTTTATGTGGAACGTCAACTATACCAGAGTCAGAACTACCGTCAGAGCTGCTGTTATAGAAAATTAACCAACACCTTCTAACCAATCAGAATTGAGAAAAGAGGATTACAGAAGCGACCTAACTCGCCCGAATCATCTACAATGTGTCCTAATGTTCTAATTCATGCTTTCGTTTATACCGTTAGCAGAAGATGGAATGTTTCCTTTGCTTGTAGTCCAACAATCAATTGCTTGCTTACTAGCACTAGCTAGCATAATAGACAGTCCCTCCAGGATTACGTGAATTTCTGCGATCGCAGAAATTAGCGCAAATTCAAGGAAACTCCGCAGTATTCACATGGGGCTTGCAAATTTGGCAAAATGACAGATTTTCTGCAGATTTGGGCCAAGACGTGTCATGTGACGTCATCACAACGCACATTCAGCCAAAGCCCTCTTCGATTCACGTGCGTCGAACATGAGTACAGCTAAAAGGTCTCATAAGTTTACATACGCCTTGCAGAATCTTCAAAATGTTAATAATTTAAAATAAAATAAGAGGGATCATAAAAACTGCATTGTTTTTTTTATTTAGTCCTGCCATGAATAAACTATTTCACATAACAGATGTTTACATAAAGTCCACAAGACACAATAATAACCGAATTTACACAAATGAACCAGTTCAAAAGTTTACATACCCTCGATTCTTAATACTGTGTGTTGTTCGACTGTTTTTTTATGTCTTGTGATAGTTGTTCCTGAGTCCCTTGTTTGTCCTGTCCACTGTTCTTCAGAAAAATCCTCCAGGTCCTGCATATTCTTTGCTTTTCCAGAATCTTCTGCATATTTGACTCCTTTCCAACAGCGACTATATGACGTTGAGATCCGTCTTTTCACACCGAGGACGACTGAGGGACTCGAACACGACTATTACAAAAGGTGCAAACATTCACTGATGCTCAAGAAGGCAACACGATACATTAAGAGCCGGGATGGAGGGGGGGGGGTGTAAACTTTTGAACAGGATGTGTAAATATCTCATTTAGCTTTTGAACGGCAGTACTTAATGAAAAAAAAATAAGATCTTTTAAATAAAATAATTTACACTGATCATCCTGTTCAAAAGTTTACACCCCCCTGTAATGTAGGGGGTTAATGTAAACTTACGACTGCAACTGTATTTATTTATTTATTTATACTGTGAGATATACACGTACAAACCCAACGATTGAAATACTTCTAAAACCTGACATGATGACAAACGAGTCGTCATAACCAGCTTTGGAGCGAGCGATGAAGAGGATTTCCATTTTAGCAAAGGTAGCTGTGTAACTACGGCCGAATCTGAAATGGCTTCCCCGTGTGGTGCACTGTGTAAGTATGTGGCTTGAAATAATGGCATTTTATTAAAATACATTTCAAATTAGACATAACTTACTGTTAGTTTGTATCTAACAATTATGTATTTGTGTATTCGCACTCGGTTGCTAGGTAACAGATATGACGGTTATCTGATACTTTAGGAAAAGGTAATGCAGTAAGTGAGACATTATTGCTAAATTAAGCTCGCATTTCCTTCTGTGGTATGAATTCGTGCTAAATTTAGGACTTAAGTTAGGACTTTTTTTGTACTACAGACCCACTTTATCAACGCCACCTACCATATAGATCACGGTGTAGCTTTATATTTACACTCATTATATTATGCACAGTTTGGCAGCCCCCTTGGACCATCACTGAGCGGATATTATTCACCTGCTGCTTCATCCTGTATAGCAGAAGCGACAGATGGGTGTGTGTGTGTGTGTGTGTGTGTGTGTGTGTGTGTGTGTGTGTGTGTGTGCTGAGATCTTTACACACTGTATACATTTTATTAGACACACAGCAACAGATGGGTTACACTCAGTAATCGTATACATACATTTTTTTTATCATCCTATATGATCAGGTCACATGACAAAACAGCTAATGAATGTAGCTACAAGTGTATCGTTGTGCTAAATTCCCGATTCTGATTGGTCAGAAGGCGTTGATTCAGTTTTCCGTAACAGCAGCAGCTTCAGTGGGAACCGCTTACTCAGGGACACTACATACGCTAACCCACATTTAGTAAAACATCATTTAACAAATTTATATTCATTGATATGATGAAGTTTTCTTTGCAGACATACAGTACTGTGCAAAAGTTTTAGGCACATGCAAAGAAATGCTGTAGAGCAAAGATGCCTTCAAAATAATGAAATTAAATGTTTCTACATTAAAAAAATAAATAATAATAAATACCATAAAGAGCAGTAAACAGTAGTAAATGAAATGAAGTTAATATTTGGTGTGACATAAAAATAAAAATAAAAATACAAAATCTAAAATGTTTTTTGTACCGACTTGATAATGTAGAAGTCATACAATAAAAAATCTATAGCAAAGATTGTACTAAAAAAAATAGGATGCCTAAAACCTTTGCACAGTGCTGTACATTTATCATTTATGGAAGGAGTCTCCAGTGTCAGCGATTTGTAACATTGAAAAACTTTCTGGTTTCATGGTAACATTGTGGACAAGCTGTTTTTTTTTTTTTTTTTTTTTTGTTTTTTTTTAATATTAACTTGAAAAGATGGAAAATAAGATGAGCCTGCTGGAACTAACCTGCCTCGTGTAACTAGAAACGGATAAAACATACATGTTGTGTTGTTCCTTAATAAATTCAAACTTGTAATCCTTACCACATCGCTGTGGTATAAGAGGAATAAAACACTTGTGCTGTTATTGGAGAATAAAATAACTTCAAGGTGGTAACTCTGACTCCGCTTTGCTTCGGGCCGCATCACACCACCCCGTCGCCGATTATTTTCCTATAACAGCATGTCCTCACGTGTTCGATTCCTTACTCGTTATGATATAGAAATTAAACAGTCTCGACAAACCCTTCATCTTCACACTACATGATATCAGGCTCAGTTTCAACTTCAGGAATCGGTTTAGGATCAGCATCACCTTAATGATTCAGGACCGATGTTGGAAAATGTATAAGATGCTCAAACGTGTTCTCGAACTCAGACCTGTACGTACAAGATTACCCGTAAGGACTAGACAATAATCGGAGGAGAAAAGTGCTCAGTGCAGAACAGTCTCTGCAGCATTTCGGTGAAAATCCTGGTCATGATGAGGGAATGTAAATAGTACAATTAGATCATCTAAACGCAGTAGGGTTTAATTCATTACCATCAAATGAACCGTATTTAAACAACCAGGTGCCTATTTAAATAAAATGTACCACATCAGGTTGTAAGTTTCAAACTCTTGCACAAGATTCCCAATCCTTAACTGCTGATTTATACACTGGGGTTTGGATTCCAATTCTTTAATCAGTTTGGATATGAATAACAGGTGAAAAATGTAAAATTCTAACTAGGATCACTGCTATCGGCAAAATTAGATCAAATCTACATTTCGAATGTGTTTAAAGGTGACATTTCCTCCCTTGTTATATCGAACACGGTCGCCGTACAGTATGAGCCGTGTGTGATCAGTACGAGTGTGCCATCTACAGGGGACTTTTTAAAGATGCAGTGATGACGACAACATGCTTAAAGCAAGTCTTGAACTGCAGTTTCATCAGTCTTTTGAGATTAGTACTTATCACGCTGTACTAGATACTAGACTATCCCAATAAAATGCTGGCCCAATTCTATAACACATCCTTATCCCAGATCACATCGGTAATGTTTTGTCCGATGCCCTCGTCTCGATTCGGTTCACCTGCTTGAAACATGATGTAGCGCTCTCGTTTTCAGAGGACGTTTGGGGTTCATTCTTGTGAAATAAAATCATGTGCTCGATTTAGACGCACTGAAATTTTCTCCACTGGACATTTTGACCGAAAAATGACAAACTGAAAATCAGACATGAGGAACCATTTCACGGCTTCTGTAACGGATATTAGACGAACAATTTGTGTAATAAGGAATTAAATATTTGGGAGTGTGCTGTTCTAGGAAAACAATCAACGACAGCATGGTATGATGCAAAGCAGAGTTACTGTTACCACTCAAATGTTGATTGTTCGCACCTAACAGTACATCATGAAGTGTTTTATTCCTCTTATACCACACACATCATACGTGTTATCCGTCTATAGTTCCATTTCCATGTTGTGGAACGTCCTCGAGGCAAGTTAGTTCCTGTTATCACTTGCATTATAACCGAGCCAGCCACCTTTTTTCCCCCGTCTCTAAGTTATTAAGATAATACATGCAGCTTGTCCTATTACAGAGAAACCCTGAAGCGCAAACTCCTCTGTCCCGAAGACTTTCCTGTGGTGGAAAACCTGCTGCAACCTTCACTTTACATATAGATGAAGCGAGGGCTAAATCCCACCCACTATCAGCAGGTAATCAAATGGCATGGTGGGTAATATAGGAAAGCATTAACCACAATGAAAATGGACCAACATATTATAAACATTAAAAACCTTTTTAGAAACATTATAAAATAAATATTAGACACGAAGATGTTAATGTTAATTATAAAGATTAAAGTCGGTCAGAGTGAATATTTCCTTTAAAGTGGGAACAGTGTGTGACATCACAAAATTAACACATTTGTTGTTTGTAGTTATATTGTAGAGTTAAAAATATTAACAACAAAATATCTCATACTGAACATACACCGATCAGCCATAACATTAAAACCACTGACAGGTGACGTGAATAACATTGATTATCCCGCTACAATGGCACCTGTCAAGGGGTGTGATATACAGTATTAGGCAGCAAGTGAACAGTAAGTTCTCGAAGTTGATGTGTTGGAAGCAGGAAAAATGGGCAAGTGTAAGCATCTGAGCGATTTTGACAAGGGCCAAATTATGATGGCTAGACCACTGGGTCAGAGCATCTCCAAAACGGCAGGTCTTGTGGGGTGTTCCCAGTATGCAGTGGTTAGTACCTACCAAAAGTTGTCCAAGGAAGGACAACCGGTGAACCAATAATGTGTCCTGTCACACTGCAAAAATTGTTCATGAATGGTTTGAGGAACATGACAAAGAGTTCAAGGTGTTGACTCGGCCTCCAAATTCCCCAGATCTCAATCCGATCGAGCATCTGTGGGATGTCCTGGATAAACAAGTCCGATCCGAGGAGGCCCCACCAAACAACTTACAGGACTTAAAGGATCTGCTGCTAACGTCTTGGTGCCAGATACCACAGCACACCTTCAGAGGTCTTGTGGAGTCCATGCATTGATGGGTCAGAGCTGTTTTGGTGGCACAGGGGCACCTACACAATATTAGGCAGGTGGTGTTAATGTTATGGCTGATCGGTGTATTGTTAAGCTTCTTGTATCCACGCTGCTGTTCTCCAAGTTGTTTTTCTCTCGCTTGTAGCCACTCCTCTTTTGACGTCCATCAGCACTTTTCAGAGGAAAAACTCATTTAGATGCTGGCGGTTGAGGGAAAAATAAACACCTAGTGTGAAAGCAGCAGCCGTAGGTATCACATGATGTTTAAAACAGTAAACACACGATACACTTTCTTGCTCAAAGCACTTTTATTGTACAGTAGCAAAGCTCAAATATTCAAAAATCGTAACAATTTGTCTTCAAAACCACAAAACTGAAAGTTGTCCAGCTACTCCTTTCAGTGGCCAAACCAGAAACACTTAAAACTTGGTTATAATAACTGTAGCCAAAAGAAAATGACACTGAACCTCGTTTATCAAACTGGATATGAACGGATTTATTCGTTAATCACTGGAGCAGAAGCATTAACACAAGAAATCATGTAAAATAAAAATCCTTTTGTATCCTACTGCATTAATGGATAAAGAGACTCACTAATGTGAACCTCAATTGATGGGATTCAAATTGTGATTGTATATGGATTACACCGTCAAGTTTAAATCAGTGGATTATTAGTTACACACACGACTTTAATGAACATTTAATGAAACTGTCATTTCATACTAGTTTTTCTTGATTGCTTAAACAATATAACCAGGCTTTCGAGCTAAAATTTCAAAACCATAATGCCATTTATCAAAAAGGAGGAGGAGAGGTGGAGGAGTAGGGAGATGAGGAGGAAGAGGAGGAGGTGGAGGAGTAGGGAGAGGAGGTGGAGGATTCCGTCACACTGCTCTGGTCCGTGACTGGTTTACCAATAACCCGAGGTTTTCCAACATCTTTCTGCCTGCGTACTCTCCATTTCTAAACCCGATAGAGGAGTTTTTTTTCGGCATGGTGGTGGAAAGTGTATGACCGACAACCTCACATCCGTGTTCACCTCCTCCAGGCCATGGAAGAAGCCTGCCTAGACATTTCAGTTGATGGGGTGGATCAGGCATGCAAGAGGATTTTACCCCCACTGCCTGGCTAGGGCCAATATAGCCTGTGATGTTGACGAGATTCTCTGGCCTGTCCCAGACCAAAGACGGGATGCTGGGGCAGAATAATTTTTGTGTTGTTTGGTGTGTTGTTCTGTACATTTCATTTAAGGAATAAAAAAATGTATACATTTTTTGTGTCCTTTGTTGTCTTCATCATGTGAAAAGGTTTCTGAGGGGGAGAACCACAAGCAACATAACTGCTGATTACCGGTTTTTGTAGTATTGTTTTGAATTGATCTCACCAGTATGTAAGACTATGTTATTGTGTGTGTGTGTTTGATGGCTTGTGTTTCATGTCTGAGGGCAAAGTTTGTTTTTTCAGCAAGATTGAATGGTTTTGAGTGGAGAGCTTCATTTTGACCTGGAAGTTTGGGGAATTGGGTGAGATGTTATGGATTTGTGGTTAGAGTTTCGAGAAAAGGAGGCATAACTTCAAGAAATGTGGTTAAGCAATCGAGAAAAACTGTAATGACTTGAAAGAAAGCAACCCAAAACAAATCCATAAAGACACGTAAGATCTGCCATTCGATTAGGGCAAAAGTAACGGCACCCTATTAAAGCAAGAGGAGTCAGTGTGTGTGTCTATGGTAAAGAACGGAGCACTAAATCTAGGCGATAGGAGGCACTCTTTCACTGTTTAGTCGCCATTTTGACGTTTTCAGCTCACTGTGTAGCTTTACCTTTTATGGAGTTTTGTGGGCGTGTCTAAATGCATATCAAACATGCTTGGTAATTTACGATTAATCTGCATTTAACAACATACACACTGAAAAAAAATCAGCACTACTGAAACTTTTGTAAATCTGGTGGGATGTTTTATTTCGGGTTTGTCCTATGAAAAAGTTTACATACTTTACTAAAAGATTGATCAGTGAGGTCCATTGTGTGATCCATCTCATTGTACACTCCTGTTCCACACAATCATGTGACCCAAAAGAGAGCCATACAGACCAGTAAACACGTCCATACTCTCTACTTTTTCACAGACTGCTGCGTAACTCTTATGTCGAAGTCTGGACACGACCACAGGCATTCTCTTTTATCCTCTCTTACTGAAAACAGACCAAACTGAGGCATGTGCTCTCAGATCGACCACAGGCACTTCACTAGAAACACCACCTTGTACAACCAAGCTAGTCAAATGGCCAAGGTTTAACCCTTTATATGCTCAAAGTGTTGTATGAAAATACATCTATCTTCATATTATATATATATATATATATATATATATATATATATATATATATATATATATATATATAGAAAGAGAGAGAGAGAGAGAGTACAGATCTCGATAATTACATCTTTTAAAGTACACTAAATGACTGATAGTGCTGATTAGTAAGTGATCTGTACAATTAGAAGTACAAATGATAAAATTGGTGGAGGTGACATTAAAGGAATACTCCAGCGTTTTTCGATCTAAAATCCACCACATCCATAATGTATATGCGATTACCACTGGCAATCATTTTAAATGTTTCCCTGTACTGAAATAAGCACAGAAGCACTGTTTACTTTAAACTCCTTCATAATGGAAGTCTAGGGGCAGATGTTAAACTCAGAACTGGTTCTCTCCCACACACACGTCATTTTGAAAGTTGTGTTCGAGACACACTCGCATTTTCAGTCCGTTTCCTAAAGGTTTCCCGTCCACAGCGAAATGACCCATGACCTTCACATCATGTCCGCCATTTTGTTCGTTTTTGCACCATAAAATTGGTGTTTTCACATTCATTCGTTTGGAAAGCGGATTTGAAAAGATGTGTTTTAAAATTTATTTGTGTCAGTGAGGACTAGGCTTCATTTAATTAATGTTCATGTTTTTATGTATTCAGGTTGTCTGAGATTCTGGTGTGCTTGAGATATGGCACTAACCAGAATCTCAGAGAACGTGTGCTTGAATGTCTGTAGGATTTATACGGAATTATCGCTCTAACCAGCAGATGAACGGATTTGATCTTGGAATTGATTCAGACGGGGTCAAGATCACGGATATCTGAAATAGTTTTTCTTCAATACTTTCCTTTCTGTTTGGGTTTTGAACTACTAGCCCAATGTTTATCTAAATCTAAGATTTCCGTCAAGCTGCTCATGATTTATTTTTTATTTTTTGAGGGTGTTTTGTATAAATCAGTCTCCAAATCTTTCATTTCCACCTGTAAATAAACCAGACTTATTTTTTTCTTTATCGCTCCAGGGATTATAATTTTTTTTCTAATGGCTGTCACAGTTTAAATGTTTATTGATTGAATTAATTTGTAATTGTTCCTTTCTCAGAGCAGGGAAATTTCGATTATCTGCCTAATTTCTATCCGTGGGTGGGTTGTGGGGAACCTGGAGCCCATCCCAGGGAGCATGGGGCACAGGCGGGGGACACCCTGGATGGGGTGCCAGTCACATTCACATACCAATTCACACACTATGGACATTTTTGGACATGGCTCAGCCTACCATGCTATTAGAACGCTATTTGTTCTCTTGGACGAGAAATTTGAACTTGCGATCTCTTAGTGCTTTTCTGTTTGTGCTACTCGGGAGACCACGTGCCAAATGAGTTTCTTGTCCATGATGATCCCACATACTAGAGATCGGGGTGAAAAAACGCTGGAGTGATTGATCAGATGTCACTTGGATGTCAGGAATGTCCGAGTTTGGATACAGGACTCATCAGAAATGTCACTGGATTGTTATATAACCGTGAATTGTTCGATTTCCGTGTGGAATATAATAATCAGCAGCGTGTTAAGGATGAATTGTAAGCAAAGTGTGATAATGATCATGTGATAATGAAGTGTTTAAGCTTCAGTCAGCGTGTGGAGAGAGCGAGAGAGAGAGAGAGAACGCTTCAGAAATACAAGCGGTCTGAAATGGCTCCTGGGAGATGGCTCATGACCTGCATGCGAATCCACCAGTACGGCTCCATGGGGTTGTAGCGCGTGTATGGCCGTTTGGATATGATGGCATCTGTGATGTCGTCCAAAACGGGCGTGACGTCGCGCTGGCCGCTGTTGCAGTAGGAGCGCATCAGGGCCATGTAGTGCTCGAAGTGGGGCTTCCCGTAGTCCTCCTGCACACCAGGGGGCGCCTCCTTCCACAGCTTCTCGGCCGTGGAGGCCACGATGTCACGCGTTAGGATCCCCGTAGCCACGATGAAGTTCCCCGGCTCGACGACGGACACTTTGACCCCCCAGGCCTTCATCTCGTACCTGAGGCAGTCGGAAAAGGCCTCCACGCCGTATTTAGAGACGCAGTATGGAGAGTGCAGAGCGTTTCCCATCCGGCCGTAAATGCTGGCTATGTTCACCACACGTCCTGTAACAGAGGAGTAACATGCAGTGGCGGCTTTTTATTTCGTTTTATATTACCAAAAAAACCCCACAACTGGTCAATGGCAAAAAGTATTTTCAAAAGAGTAAAAATAAAGAGTGCATTATGAATTAATTCTAGCGTTTTACACGAGATATCAGGGCATTTCCTACATAATTTTCTTATTCAAGTTGAATGTCAAAAATACATAACGTCGCATATTTCACAAAAATTACTTCGACTGGGGGAACCCTTTAAGATTTGATGTAGAATGTTATAACAGTGTTCAACGTACACTGTGTTCGGCGGGTTCTAAGTACAATTTTTAAAGGTTACAAATCCTTAATTATCAAATGAACCCGTAAGAACCCATAAGAGTGTATCATGCACCATGACAGTTTTTCTAAATGAGCTAAACATCTGACAGGTTCTCTGTATTAAGGAGAAAACAATGCCCAATAATTTGGAGTTTGTTCCACACACTTCCCCAGTTAATACACACGCATGCAGTACATACAACGAACCCTTAAAGAACCCCTCAAAAACCTTTTTTTTTTTTTTTGAAGAGCGTACCAAGTACCAAGACATCAAAGGTTATTTAGGATGTTTATTGAACAATTAAGGTTTCTTAGCTTGGCTTCCAACCCTTAAACCCTTAAAGAACCCCTTAAGAACCTTTTTTAGAGTTTTTGTACTTGAAGAGTGTTGAAGAAGGGTTCTTCCAGGTTTCCTTGGATAATTAAGAGTTCTTAGCATCGAAGAAAGTGTTCTTCTTCGTGAGAGAACACTATGTTGTAGGGTTCTGCATAGAACCTTTAAGGTTTTCTGTTTTTGTTTTTTTTCTACAACAGTGTTTTTTTTTTTTTTTCAGAGTATGCCAAGTACTAAGACAGTTTTTCTAAATTAACTAAACATCTGACAGGTTCTTGGTATTAAGAAGAAAATAATTACCAATAATTTGGCGTGCACAGACTTACCCAGAACCTTTAAGGGTTCCTGTTTGTCTACAACAGTGTTTTCTATCAGGAAGGTTTCCATGTAGAACTGTTTAAGGAGGCAAGAACCCTTAATTATCCAGTGAACCCTTAAAGAACCCATTTTTTAGGAGTGTACCAAGTACCAAGACACACACTCTTAGAAAAATTGGCTCTTCGAGGATTCATGGCTTTCGAAAATGGGTTCTACTTGGAACCTTTTGTGATAGAATACTATGCTATGGGGTACATAGAACCTTTAAGGGTTCCTGGTTGTTTCTACGGCAGTGGCATCAGAAAGGTGTCCGGGTAGAACTCTTCTGGAGGCTAAGATTAATTAAAGAACCAAGTACCAAGACCTTCAGAATGACCTCCTGGAAACAAAATCTGAGAAATATTAAATCAGGCGGATGTCAGTATGGAAATCTAATAATCAGAAAGCTCTACAGAGTTTCCCCTGAACTGGTCACCAGATTATGTTCATGCATTGAGTAGAAACGAATTTTTCCTGCTAACAAGCTTTCAGTTTGAATAAATGTGTGTTATCTGTAACAGGGTGTGTTACTGAGCGTGCCTCGCACCTTTCGCTCTGCGGATGAGAGGGAGAACGGCTTTGGTCACTCGGATGGTTCCCCACAGGTTGACCTCTGACACCTGCTTGTATGTGTCCATGGTGGTGAATTCCACCTCCCCGAACGTGGAGACACCGGCGTTGTTCACCACGGCCCACAGACCTGCAGGAGGCACCGAACAGCACGACACGACTGAATCTCAGACTTCGGCTCAGTTATAAAGCGTGTGCAGTCTTGTACGGTAACTGAAAGGATTCTGAAATTCCCCAAGCCTGTTCGTGCAAAATACGTAAATACATAAAGAATAAAACACTTGCAGTTATAGAAAAAGAATCAATAATCAATAACCAACTTGTCGTGTTACTGAGAAACCACAAAGCGTAAACAGAAGACTTCACCCCATCAATAATTCTACATTTTTGTCTTTAATCTTTATTAAACGCAACCTATTAGAACGAGCGCATTAATATAAACGTGTGATTCGAATCATAGCTGTATATATTATAGAAAATGAATCGACACCTCCTGACCAATCAGAATCAAGAATGTAACAGTGTTGTGGTATAAGTACAGTATTTACTGCTGCGCTTTGGTAATCCACTTTCATGATGGAGGATAAAAGCAGTGGTGTTATTGTAGCTCCCAAGCCTGTACAATAATCTCTGTCCCTAGATCTCGTCTCTCTACTATGGGTGGCAGGTCTTTCAGTGTAGCAGCACCCAACATCTGGAACTCACTCCCTCTGACTCTTCGCAGCATCACATCTATCTCCGAGTTCAAATCTCAACTTAAAACGTATCTGTTTTCTCAGTGTTATTTGTCCTAACGTATTTTGCTCTAAGTGACTGTACTATCTTTCGCTTTTTGTGTTTGTCCATGATGTTTTGTTTATGTATTATTGTATTACTATTGTAACGTGCCCTTGAGCTCTGGAAAGGCGCTATATGAATTAAACATATTACTATTATCATTCATCCGAAATAAGTCTCAGTGTTTTACTACAGTAATCATCTGGGTGAGGTCTGAGACTTTGATGCTTAATCGGATTTGATCCCAAGTACTAATTCTATTTATTTTAATCCTAATGACGCTCTATAACCCGAATTCCCACAGGATAGCTGAGCTGCTACTAAAAGTACACTTGAGACCGAGGGCAGATATACACGGAATGAACAGGGGCTGAATCTGTGCTCTTTATTTTGAAAGTGAAAAAGTGACATGTGAAGGCCAATGTATGGTAACCCATACTTGGAATTTGTCCTCTGCATTTAACCCATCCAAGTTAGTGCACACACATTAGGAGTTGTGAGTAGTGAACACACACACACACACTACAAACCGTGAACACACCCAGAGCAGTGGGCAGCCATTTTTGCTGCGGCGCCCAGGGAGCAGTTGAGGGTTAAGGGCCTTGCTCAAGTGCCCAACAGTGGTAGCTTGGTGGTGCTGGGATTTGAACTCATGACCTTCCGATGACCTAGCCCAACTTCTTAACCACTGAGCTACCACCACCCCCACTTATTTTAGCATTACAGCAACTTTATCAATTAATCAATAATAATCCAGCACATACTTGCGTGACGTTTGCTCATCATAACACCCGTTTAAAATTATTAAAGGAAATTACGGGTTCAGACGTTGGCAGACACCCAAAAATACCCAGCAGCACAGGGAAAACCTATAGTTAGATAGCCAGACTACTAACGTACTGTACATCGTTATTCACTCACTCCTTCACTCACTCATCTTCAGTGACCGCTCGATCACAGTCAGGATCACGGTGATGCTGAGACACTTTGCCTTTTCATATTAATGACTTAAACGAAAGCCATCTAAATGAAATCCATAAATCAAAACACGCAAGTCTAGGCCATTCAATTAGAACAAAAGCTGTTGGGCCCCTGAGCAAGGCCCTTAACCCTCAACTGCTCAGATGTATAAATGAGATAAATGTAAGTCGCTATGGATAAGGGCGTCTGCCAAATGCCGTAAATGTAAATGTAAACAAAAGTACTGGCGCCCTATAAAAGGAGGAAGAGTTAGTGTGTGTGTTCGGTAGCCGATGCTCTGCAGTGGCTGAGCTGCATTACTAGAAGATTTAGCACGTAGTGTTTAGGAGGTGCTCTTTCACCGTTTAGTCATCATTTTGTCGATTCGCCTTGTATGGAGTTCTGTGGGCGTCACTGAATGTAAATGAGCTGTGAATTCCGTGAACAAATTTCTTGGTAAACCTGGCTGGAGGATTTAATTCGGTTTGTCTTATGAAAACATTTACACTTTAACTTTACTCAATGATTTATACATAAGACCCAATATTAAAAAAAAAAAAATAAATATTGTTGGTTGCTTTGATCTCTCTCTCTCTATTAGTTTTTTCTTAAGTGTTAAGTACATACCTACATAACTCTACATATATATACTTAAATATTTATCACCCAGCTCTAATGTAAGTAGCGTCAGGTAGTCAGCGTGCATTCCCACCTTTCTCTGGGTCTTCCAGGTTAACCCTGATGAACTCCTCAGCTTTAGAGACCTGCTCGTCACTGCACACATCCAGCTGCACCACCTTCAGTCTGTCAGAGTGCATGTTCTCCAGCTCCACCGCCCCCTCGCCAGCCTGATCCTGTGGGTCAACACCACCTCACACACTCAACACCATCACCTTCTCTTTTGTCTCTGAGGACTAAATCTACACACCTCCATCCTGACAAGCTTGACATTTTTTTTACACTAATAGTCCTTCATAAGCTGAATAGAAAAAGCAAAAAGAAAGAACTCAAGTGTGCAGGAACCGGAGGATACGCTGTATTTTCTTCAGGCCACTTCAATATAAATGATGTATTCTTTTTTTTTTGAGTATTATTTAGTAGGAAACAAACAAAAACACTTAAATTGCAAGGCACTCTAAAGACTTTATTAAAAAATAAACCTAAAGAAGTTAACGAAAAAATAGTTTTTGGACAGTTATTGGTTCTTAGATCTCTAAAAGGGTGTTAAATTTGGTGTTTAAATGCTTAACAGCCAATATTTTATGTATTTACAGCAGCTTTCCAAATGTTTTATTAAAAATAAATACGTAATACGTTAAGTGTTAGCACAGGCTATTTTTGCAACTGTTTATTTCATATTTAAAAAAAACAACAACAACAAATAAAAATAAATAAATATTTTAGCACTTTCTTAGCACTTTATTTTGGAAACTTTTTCCAAAAAAAAAAAAAAAAAAGTTTATTATTAAATATAAAAAAAAACAAAAAACTAAAGCCTTTGAAAAATTATTAAAGCCTTTAAAAATATTTAGTTTTGGCTATTATATCCATGGAAGTGAGGCGAGGTGAAAACCACTGCTAACCCAGAAGAACATTAAGGATCATCTGAACTTTGCCAAAACACACCTTGATGATCCTCAAACCTTTTGGGAGAATGTTCTGTGGACTGATGAGTCGAAAGTGGAACGATTTGGAAGACAGGGGTCCTGGTACATGTGGCGTAAACCAAACACAGAAATGCACAAAAAGTACATCACACCTACGGCCAAGCATGGTGGTGGAAGTGTAATGGTGTGGGGATGCTTTGCTGCTTCAGGGCCAGAACAACTTGCAATAATTGAGGGAAACATGAATTCTGCTCGCTACCAGAAAATCCTAAAGGAGAATGTCCAGTCTTCAGTCTGTAAGTTGAAACTCAAGCGCAACTGGATTACGCAGCAAGACAACGATCCAAAGCATAGGAGTAATTCCACCTCTGAATGGCTCAAAAAAAAAAGCTAAATTAAAGTTTTGGAGTGGCCTAGTCAAAGTCTTGACTTGAACCAATTGAGACGCTGTGGCAGGACCTTAAACAGGAAGTTCATTCTCAAAAACCCTCCAGTGTGTAAAGCATTTCTGCAAAGAAGAGTGAACCAAAATTCCACCACAGTGCTGTGAAAGACTGATCTCAAGTTATCAGAAGCGTTTGGTTGTAGTTTTTGCTGCTTAAAGGTTTCTCAACCAGATTTTAAGTTTAAGGGGACAATTAGTGTTTTCACATTGGTTATAGGTGTTGGATAACTTTTTTTTTTTTTTTTTTGCTTCAATGAAGAAAACAATAATTAACTCAGGTTGCCTTTGTTTTATGTTGCATTTTGTTTGAAGAGCTAAAACTATTTACAAATGCTTTTTCACAACACTGTATTACCTAAAAGTCTGTAGTTTTGCCTGTTAGATTATAATCTATAGCATTTATTCACAGTGAAGGTTTGAGTCAAACTGTTTAATCACACTGAGCTAACTTGCTGTTAAATGTTCAAGAAGAATTGCGTAAGTGTCGGTTAACATTCTCACACCTTCCCCGCACTCCCTCTCATTATGACTCACCCAAACAGAAAGTGCAGCTCTGTGGTGTTCATCTGCAACACGTTACCTTCAAAAAGCATCCAGCAAACACGGTGAAGCCTAGTTTATGAAGGTGTTTGGCTAAATGGTGACCAAAGCCGCTGTCACATCCAGTAATGAACACCGCCTTCCCCTCGACCTGCGGGGAAAATTACACAATAACGTCGCTGAAAACTTCAATTACCTTCCTGTTAGATTTACATTTCCCTGTTCGGTTCATTTAGACCCCATTCACAGCACATTTTGGTATTTTACTTCTCTAACACACAGTTTCACATCACAAAGCGCTTTTTATTGAACTGATCTGAACCGATGTGTTTAATCAGGTGTGTTAGAACGCCAATACTCATCAATACCAATATTTAATACTCTGGCAAAAAAAAAAAAAAGTTCAACAGCTCAAGAATAATAAACTTTATTTTCTATAGCGCCTTTAAAAGTTGCATCTCAAAGCGCTTTACAAGAGAAGAAATAAAAAAATACAATGAGATATAAAGGAAGAGAAAACATGCAATAAGAACAATTAAGAAAAATACAATAAAATCACATAATAAATCACAAAAAAAAAAGCCATTCTAAAAAAGTGCATTTTCAGAGAAGATTTAAAAATACTGAAAGATTCAGCATGCCTAACCTCAGAGGGAAGAGAGTTCCATAGTTTTGGAGCAAAAGAAGAGAAGGCCCCGTCATCCATAGAGCGTAGACGAGAAGCGGGAACAGTTAACAAACCAGAATCAGAGGAGTGAAGGACACGTTTTGGAACGTAAGGAGTTAAAAGTTCAGACATAGGGGCCAAACCATGTAAAGCCTTGTAGGTAAGCATGAGAATTTTAAAACCTACACGAAACTTGACGGGGAGCCAGTGCAAGGACTCCAAAATAGGAGTGATGTGATCACCTGTCCTGGACCTAGTCAAGGTTCTAGCGGCAGAGTTTATTCAATCTGGATTTAGAGACCCCATCAAGCAAAGCATTACAATAATCAGTTCTAGAGAATACAAAGGTATTGATCAGTTTTTCAGCCACAGAGAAAGAGAAAACATGGGGCGCAGTCTTGCAATGTTTCTGAGATGAAAGAATGATGTTTTAACCAAATTCTTGACATGAGGATCAAATGTTAAGTTTGCATCAGAGATCACCCCTAAATTCTTCAATTTTGTTTGAAATTCCAGAGCACATCCATCCATATTTAAGGTCAATGGACCTGCCTTACGGAGCTGGTGGGGTGAACCAATGAGCATGACCTCAGTTTTGTCACTGTTATGACAAAGAAAATTTAGAGACATCCATTCCTTTATCTCAGTAATACATTGTGCAAGAAAGGCAACAACCATACAATCACCAGGTTTTGAATGGATGTAAATCTGGGTGTCCTCTGCTTGAAAATGATCATTAAGACCAAGAGCTCTTAAGAGCTCACCAAACATGTAAATGCTAAAAAGTAAAGGGCCCGAAATCGATCCCTGAGGAACACCACATTTAACCATGCCAACGTTGGACCTACATCCACCCAAGGAAACAAACTGCTGATGATCCGAGAGACAGGACTTGAACCAGTTTAACGCAGTATCGGTAACACCAAATACCATTTCAAGACGAGTGCGTAGGAGAGAATGATCTACAGTGTCAAAAGCGATGAGATCAAGAAGAATCAGAATTGAAAGACAGCCAGAGTCCGAGGCCATTAACAGGTCATTTGTGACTTTAACTAATGCCGTTTCAGTGCTATGAAGTTCACGAAAACCAGATTGAAAGGGCTCAAAAAGACTGAGAGGTTGAGAGGCCACAATACGTTCCAGAGTTTTTTGCAAGATAGGGAAGATTAGAAATGGGACGAAATTTGTTAAAATTGTCCAAGTCTAAATTTGTCTTTTTATGTACAGGGGGTTACAGCAGCAGTTTTAAAAGCTGATGGCACAACACCAGTAAACAAGGGGTCATTTATTATACTCAGGACAACAGGGCACAATGAAGCAAAACATGACTTGAACAAACAGGTTGGAATAGGATCAACTATGGAAGTGGCAGCTTTCATTTGTGATACCTCATTTCCAAGTGAAACAACATCAAGTGGGAAGAAATTTGAGAGAAAAGTGCCAGAGAAATAAGAAATACTAATAGAGGAAGCAGTAGAGACAGGAGTATTAAGAATGGATTTACAAGCATTGGCGATCTTGGTGCTGAAGAAATCAAGAAATCTATTACAAAGGTGGGCTGAAGCAGGCACAGTAGGGGAACTGTTACATTTGAGCAATTTGTTTATGGCATTTGTTTATGGTTTTCTGGGATTTCTTTGATTATTGGTAATGATCTGAGAGAAATAACGGGACCTAACGGATACAGTTTCAGCCTTATATTCAGGCAAATGGTCTTTCCAAGCCTGGGGATGTACGTTCAGGCCAGAGAGACGCCACCTTCGCTCCATTTTACGACAAGCTGCCTTCCTAGAGCGCAGCTCATCATTATACCAGCAAATTAATCTAAGTCAGACAATGCTAAGCACTTCAGCTTGAACAATCAAGGGCCTATAAATGTGATCATTTAAACAAAGCTTACAAAGTGCCTTACAGACAGTGAAGATTTAATAAATAAATAAATAAATTATAACCAGCAAATAATGAAATAAATAAATAAATAAAATATAAACATGGTAAAAGTTTATACTTTTTTACAGTAAAGTAAAATGATTTTTTTTTTAAATACCGAAAATTAATTCACAAGCACTACATGAGAAACAAAAATTATGAGAATAAATGAAACATGAAAAAATGAAATAAATAAAATGCACTACATGTGAAAAATGTGTGAAACAACGTGTGAAGTGTTTAAAAACCAGGGTTAAAAAAAAAACAAAAAAACAAAACAAAACACACACCTGAAATTCATGTGGCTTTTCTGTGATCATAAGTGTGTTTAAGTGAACAATATGAGATCACACATGAAAATACATGTGTGGGAAAATCACATCTGGATCATGTGGGGGAAAATCACATCTGGATCACGTTTGAAAATCACATCTGGATCACGTGGGGGAAATCACATCTGGATCATGTGGGGGGGATCACATCTGGATCACGTGGGGGGAGGGGAATCACATCTGGATCACGTGGGGGGAGGGGAATCACATCTGGATCACGTGGGGGGAAATCACATCTGGATCACGTGGGTGGAAAACATCTGGATCACGTGGGTGGGGGAATCACATCTGGATCACGTGGGGTGGGAATCACATCTGGATCACGTGGGGTGGGAATCACATCTGGATCACGTGGGGGGAAATCACATCTGGATCACGTGGGGGGAAATCACATCTGGCTCATGTGGGGAAAATCACATCTGGCTCATGTGGGGAAAATCACATCTGGCTCATGTGAGAAAATCACATCTGGCTCACGTGGGGAAAATCACATCTGGATCATGTGAGAATATCACATCTGGAAAATTAACCACATGTGGAGAAAAATAATGTGAAAATAAATTAATCACGTGTTAAAATAAAAAATAAAAATAAAAATAAAAGACACGCCCTACATGTGAAAAAAATGAACATGAAAATAAATGAAAAAAGTGAATAGAAATGAAAAAGCTTGCACTATGTGTGAAAAATATATGATGTTGTAAATGAACAGTGTTGTGTTACTGCATAATCTGGCATTTAAATGAAAAAGACTGAAAAAGGAAAAATAAAAAAATAAAGAGCATGATTTTATTTTGTGTTTTTATTTTGTGTTTAATTGTAACTGGTGGTCATAGTCTTTATTATTATTATTATTATTATTATTATTATTATTATAGTCTTCCATTATTTATTAGCTGCACTTTCTCTTCCCTGTCTCTGAGTGGTTGTGCACATGCCAGCTTGTTTTTGTCGGAGAGATGAGCGCAATTATGCTTTTTTTCCCCCATAGCTTGTCCATCAGATAAGCCACGCCCACAGTGCATGGTGACAATCATGGCACTGCGAATAATTAAGTTTAACACCGACTCGTGACATTTTTTTTAGGAGATACACTGATAAATGGTTCGAATCCTCTTCTGTTTCTGACATTTTGTCATTGACGTCGTCTGAGTTTCTCTTTGACTCTGTGTAACTGTTAAACCTACTAAAGCTGGAAAACCACCAAACTGTGACGGACTCTGATCCGGAGACACACACACACACACACACACACACACACACACACAGGTCAGCTCTCTTACGACACACTGTCCGAAACTGTCATCATGGAAAAATACTGGCTTGAGAAGAAAAACACTAGCATCGGGCTCACCTTTTTTTCTCCTGTGCATGAAAGTACACCCAATTTATTAGGAACCCTTGTGCTTCTGTTCATTCCATGCAAATATCTAATCCAATATCAGCTGGCTACTAATTTCCATATAGATTTGCTAGCTCTCCCAAAGGTGATATGCGGGCGTGAGAGCGCTTACTGCTCATAAAACAGCTTCATTTTTTCTTCATTTTCAGAACATATCGTAACTAAACTATGTTCAGCTGTATAGTATAATAATGTCAAATATGCAGCCAGCTGTAGTTTTACTTAGCTAGATATTTTAGTTTATACAGCCGGATGAGATAACATTAGCTGGGAGTTTGCAGATCAGACCTGCACAAATGTCTGATATTTTGTTGCATTTTGCATAAGTTTACATACGCCTTGCAGAATCTGCAAAATGTTAATAATAAAAAAAGAGATCATAAAAATTGCATTATGTTTTTTATTTAGTCCTGCCATGAATAAAACTATTTCACATAACAGATGTTTACATAAAGTCCACAAGACACAATAATAACCGAATTTACACAAATGAACCAGTTCAAAACTTTACATACCCTCGATTCTTAACACTGTGTGTTGTTACCTGGATGATCGACGACTGTTTTTTATGTCTTGTGATAGTTGTTCATGAGTCCCTTGTTTGTCCTGTCCACTGTTCTTCAGAAAAATCCTCCAGGAAACTTTTGAACAGGATGAGCTGTGTAAATTATTTTGCTTAAAGATCTTATTCTTTCATTTAGTTCTGCCCTTCAAAAGATATTAACATGTTTCCCAGATCGTCCTGTTCATCCTTTTTTTCAGCTGTGGAGGATTTCTCTCCATCCGTTTTATCCAGGATCATGAAAACTCACACAAATTCAACTCTACAAAAATAAACAACTCCAGCCATTTCTTCTCACCCAAACCATGACTGGAAAAAGCAAAGTGTTCAGAAAAAAACAGCCAAAAACACACAGATTAATGAGCTGCTACTGTTGAGCAAGACTTGGGCAAAGAGAAAAGAGAGAGCATCTGATTGGATGAACAATGAGATATCAAAACATTTTATTATTATTTTTTTTTTTTTTATCAGAAAATGAGATGATCTCTAAAACTATATATTAGTTTATATTTATTTATACTGAGACTGGTACAAAAGAGACGCTCAGAAACACCAATTTTGATTTAAGGGTTATTTTCAATGTGTTTTAGATTTAATAATACCTAAATAAGAATAGAACCTACATTTAAAATAAATAAATAAAAAAATAATAATAATTTAAAAAAAAGACAGCAGGAATGTTTAGGGCTCATTGGAATATAAATATGAGATTAAAATGTTAATTGTAAACAAGATTTGGCATCTGTGCATCAAACAGTGTACGCCGTGATGCTATACATAAACAATATGCGACTTGTGGTAACTATGGTAACCGCTAGAGCGTGTTGTTGACGCTGTATGCCAAGGTAGTTTTTACGACTATTTACGGCAGCTTCGGTTTGCGGTGTGTGTGTGTGTGTGTGTACTTATATATATGTATATAAATATTTAAAATATAAGGCAGTACGGGCCACGGCGCTTACCGAGACAGATCCGCGCGGGATCCTGGGCATGGCCACGCACAGCACGAAGAGCGCGTAGAGCAGCGCGAGACAGTGCGTGGCCCCGGCCTCCTCCTCGAAACCCGCACAGTGCGCGAGCCAGGTGAGAGCCGCGGGCAGCCCGAAGGCCAGGAGGAGCGTGAGGAAGACGGAGAAGGCGATGAGGAGCGCGGCGCGAACCAGCGGCTGTGAAGCCATCTTGCGATTTGACTGCGAGGGAGAAGGGGGAGAGATGGCGGGAGGGTTGGACTTGGGCCGCGTCCCAAACACGCCGCCCCTTATTAAACACGTAGTGCACTGCAACGAGCAATGTTTATCTAATGTAGGCCGCCTAGATAGGGAGGAGCGAGCGGAGTGGGACGAGGCCCTGTAACTGCGCTTTACATGACATGCAGATAAACAAGTTCTGGAAATGTGTTTAAAAGGGAACATGGGAAAATAACTTCAGGAATAATAATTTAGTAATTTGAAAACAATACTACTACTACTACTACTACTAAATAATAATAATAAGAAGAAAAAGAAGTAATTTAGTAATGTAAAAACAACAATAATAATACTACTACTAATAATAATAGTACAATTACTACTACTTCTAATAATAATAATAATAAGCAGTATAGTGTATTTTCATATATTACCCTAATGTATTTTTTATATATTAGCTGACGGTATTTAACCAACCATTTCCATGTATTAACCAATAAATCAATTGTAAGGGAAATAAATCATTGAATAAAATTAATCAGGAGATGAAACCTTTAGCATAAGGTAAAAAGCAGGCCTTGAAACTTTTGGCATATGACTTCAGTCTGTGTGAAACTCACTGCCTGTACACTCCGTCCTCTCTCTAGTTACAAATGTATTCCTTTTGCCGCTCTGATGTATCCTCTGTGTGTGCATGGGAACACTGAGCTCGTACGCCGCATGTTTGAGTCTGCATCTTTTATTTTTTACTTTTAAGTCTGTATCTTTTACAAATGTATAGAAGAATTTCTTTGATCAAACTATGATTTAAATATGATTATTAATATTAATGATTAATATGTAACCCATCGGGTCCAATCAAAAGTTAAAATAATCAGTGATAAGAAATGTTTTAATCCTCAAAGGCTTAATAATGATTGTGAAATGTATTTGAATCATGAAGAGAGAGAGAGACTTAATATTAAATCAACATTTAAACATGATTATGTTGTAATAGTATATAGAATATTTTATTAATCAGAAAATAATAAGAGAATATTCATGGGGTGAAACTAGGACAAATTGATGATGGACAAATTAACTCCAGCTTGTGGGAAATCACTGAGCACACATTTCTCACTCGCTGTTTGTATCTTTTTCTTCCTAGCTCCCTAACTTGTTATCTGTTGTTTCGTAGTGTTTATCCACTATTATCTCCAAAGCTTCATGAGTGGGCCATTGTTTAAACTGCAGAAGTTAGAAAAAACTCAGAATGTGCAAGTTCTTATATGGCCACCTGTGTTAGAGGAGATACACCAATGTTCAAAGTGTGTGTGTGTGTGTGTGTGTGTGTGTGTTAGTATTGTATAAAAGCATGGACATTGATTGTACTCATCAGATGGTCTGCAGACGTCTCGGCTTTGTTGTGTTTTCAATAAAGTCTGATTTTTGACATCTTAAACCCCAGACTCTCGAATACTTTTTTATAGAATAACCAGGACATTTTCCACAATAGCAGAAGAAGAAGTAATTTAAAAACAATACTAATAATAATAGTAATACAATTACTACTACTACTACTACTATTAATACTACTACTACTACTAATAATAATAATAAGTAGTAGTAGTAATTTAGTAATTTGAAAACAATTACTACTAATAATAATAATACTAATAAGAAGTAGTAATTTAGTCATTTAAAAACAACAACAATAATAATAGTAATACAATTACTACTACTACTACTTCTAATAATAACAATAATAATAATAATAATAATAATAAGCAGAAGAAGTAGTTTTGTAATTTAAAAACATCAACAACAATAATAATGAGTAATTTAGTCATTTAAAAACAACTAATACTACTCCTACTACTACTACTAATAAATGAAAGCTCTCTAGGGTATGAAAGGTGTCTGTGATACACATTGCTATTATTAATAACCCACTAGCTTGCGATTGCTATTATTTTAATCTACAAACTGTAGAATTTTGGCTGTAAACAACACACTAGAAAAAAGTTGAACCTGCAGCCCTGATCATATCCACCGCGAGGCAGTGTTAAACCTGAGCATGCAGGCTGATTTACTGACCGCTCTGTGTTTCATGGCCGCTATTTGTTAAACTTGGAGAGGACTAGGATACCAGAGTAGATTATTTAAATGACAGGATGACTGAATGGTCCTTCAGTCAAATGTGCATCTTCAGGAGAATTAGAATAGCTCTGTGAGTTTAAAAACCTCATAAGTACCATCATTTTATACGATCTCCTTTGGGAAGGTGTGATCATTGAATGTCACTAGACACTAAAATCATGCAAGGTCATGCATGATTTCTAATGAGGACATGGAGCTTATATATATATATATATATATATATATATATATATATATATATATATATATATATATATAAATAACAAAGCAGCCATTTTGGTATTTTTAGCCTGGCATTGGAGGACAACAGTTCAGGACAGGAAACAGGGAGATGGTGGTACACACCGTGGCCAAGACGATCGGCTGTAACCTCCTACCTCTTTGTATCCACCATGTTTCATTCACATATTTATCATGAAACATTTGAAATCTTCTCTGACCTCCTCTCATACAGCAAACTGCTCCGCTACATGAGAGATGAAGGTCCACCCATACAGGAACCAACAGATACAAAAATGTTTTTATACCTTTTAGCCTTCTGGTATAATATTTGATATTTCTGTTGTAATGTGTAATGTCTATTTAAAAAATAAACAGGTTAAATTACTAGTATACTCTAGTGCAGTGGTCCACTGGAAATTTCAACCCATCATTATCAAAGATATCTTTATTATTCTTATAGTTGTAATATAGTTCTTATAATATATAGTATTAGCTCATTGGACTGGTCAGTTGAATTGAATGAATTTATATCAAACCTCAATAACAAGTAATAAATATTATTTATTATAATAAATAAATAAACAAATATCATCATTGTGCACCTAACGTGTTGTCCATGGAAAATTCTGGAATAAAAAATAAAAATATAAAATCACTAGAATATTACTGTACACCTTTATCTAACAAAACTAATATTTATAGTTGGATTGTGTTAGGTAAAATAAATCAGTGTTAAGGTGGTCCTTAGGTTTTATTTTGCAGTAAAAGAGGTCTCAGCCTGCAAAAATGTTTGAGAACTGTAGAAATGTGTGTTTTTCATCTATGGACTGGCTGTTAAGAACTCGTGACCCTGGATCTGAGTAAATCCAAAGCCAGGGAGTTGCCTAAATAGTGCAAATTTGCACAGATCCCCAGAATATATTATAGAGACTAGATCAGGATCTACAACCCCAATTCCAAAAAAAAGTTGGGACAGTATGAAAAATGCTAATAAAAACAAAGAGGAGTGATTTGTAAATGTACTTTGACTTGTATTTAAACAAACAAAAACAAAAAAACGTATAAAGACAGGGTATTTGATGTTTTACCTAATCAACTGCATAGTTTTTTTTGAAGATAAACATTTATTTTTAAATAGATGCATGCAACACGTTCCAAAAAAGTTGGGACAGGGGCAATTTAGGACTAATAGCAATGTGAGAAGTTGAAATAAGGTGGTGATGTGGAACAGGTGAGGCAATCGTCTAATCAAAGCATATAAGGAGCCTCCAAAAAAAAGCCTAGTCCTTCAAGAGCAAGGATGGGTCGAGGCTCACCGATCTGCCAACACAATAATCCAACACTTTGAGAACAACATTCCCCAAAGACAAACCGGTAGGATTTTGGGCATTTCACCTTCTACAGTGCACAATATAATTAAAAGATTCAAGGAATCCGGTCAAATCTCTGTGCGTAAAGGGCGAGGCTGAAAACCACTTCCGAATGCACGTGATCTCCGATCCCTCAGACGTCACTGTCTTAAAAACCATCATCAGTCTGTAATAGATATCCTGACATGGGCTCGGGAATACTTTGATAAACCTTTGTCAGTCAACAACATTCGCCGCTGCATCCACAGATGCAAGTTAAGGCTTTACTATGCAAAGCAGAAGCCATACATCAACACTGTCCAGAAGCTCCGCCCACTTCTCTGGGCTCGGTCTTATCTGAAATGGACAGTAGCACGGTGGAATCGTGTTTTGTGGTCTGACGAGTCGACATTTCAAATAGTTTTTGGACAAAACAGCCGTCGTGTTCTCCGGGCCGAAGAGGAAAAGGACCATCCGAGCTGTTATCAGCGTCAGGTCCAAAAGCCAGCGTCTGTCATGGCATGGGGGTGTGTTAGTGCACATGGCATGGGGAACTTGCACATCTGTGAGGACATCATTAATGCAGAAATGTATGTACACATTTTGGAGCAACATATGCTGCCATCCAGAGCAGGACAACACCAAACCACATTCTGCCCAGATGGCTGCATAAGCAGAGAGTGCGGGTGCTAGCATGGCCTGCCTGCAGTCCTGACCTGTCTCAGATTGAGAATGTGTGGCACATTATGAATTATAAAAAATAAAGCAACCAAGGCCCCGTACAGTTGCGCAGCTGAAGAAATGCATAATGGATGAATAGAGGAAAATTCCACTTGCTAAACCTAACCAACTGGTGTCTTCAGCGTCCAAACACTTAATAAGTGTTATTAAAAGAAAAGGTGATGTTACACAGCGGTAAACAGTCGACTGTTCCAACTTTTTTGGAGCGTGTTGCAGTCATTAGATTTGAAATGTGTATATTTTCAAAAATAAATTAAATTCACAAAGTAAAATATCAAATAATGTTTTTTCAATGTGTTTTCAATATAGTACAGGGTGAACTGAATTTTCAAATGACTCTTTGTTTGTTTTTGCATTTTCCATACTGTCCCAACTTTTTCAGAATTGGGGTTGTACATGTATACTCTTTAAAGGTGCAGCAGTCATTTTTTTATTTTATTTTATTTTTTGTTACTAATATGGAAAATATACAGAGTGCAATTTAAAAACAAACAAACAAAAAAACCCATGCTGGTTTAAGCCGTGACCTCAGGAGAAAAGTATTACGTGGCTGAGAAAACCCCTTTGGAAAATTGTCTTACTGTCCAGAATGCATGCTTGTGTTTACATGGCCATCCTGTCAGTCATTTTACAGACACTTCCTCACACTACACCCTGCTAACTACTAATTCAGCAACTTAGTGCTCATAACAGCTTATTATGAAGGAAGGAAAAAAAAAAAAAAAAAAAAAAAAAAAAAAAGAACAGTGACCACTCTCATAAATCATTATGAGCCTGACTTTGTATGTTTATAGTGTTATATAGTGTGCTTCAATGTGATGTCATGACAATCCTTGCTAATGCTAACTCTAGCTGAACCACTGCTCTGTGCTTATTGGTTGGGAAAAGGAGGGTGGGCTCAAAGTGTAAAAATAAATAAAATTATTCAAATTTTAAATTCAGCTCCACCTACTCAACCTACAGAGACATGTTTTGAGAAATCTTACCTAATGCACCTTTACACACATGAACAGCCTATAGATGCAGTCAGTTACTGTTCTCCCAGGGCTAGATAGTTGGGAAGCTCAGCCGTGGTCCTATATTTACAGCGCACGCACACACTCACACACACACACACACAGTGATTTCCCCATTCGAACACACCTAACCGTTAAAGAGCAACACCTACTTTATTTCTGTCATCATGCCCTCTTAGTCAAACTCCTTTTCTGTCAATGTGACAATCACAGATGGGTCAACCACAGAAACACACTCTGAGCTCTTGTTTGCTGTCCGAAGAACCAATCTGATAAGCAGCAGTGACAGTGTGGGTTTACACATTCAAAATAATCTGCTAACCGGAAGAAAAGAAAAGCGATTTTATTTGTATAGTGATTTTAACAATACACATTATCATAGAACTTCTAAGGAACAAGCCAAAAGGAGACAGTGTAGAGATGACAAGAAGAAACCATTGAAACAAACCAGACTCAAAAGGAAACTTCCGGGTGACACCGGATAGTGTGATTATAAATCATTACGTTAGAGGTGTAGAAGAGTAACACGCGTGGAAAGGATGTTCAGTATGAGCAAACTGTGTATAAGTATCCTGGGATGAGCACAGAAGAGTCTTTATGATTACATTATAATTTGATCAACACATTTGGACGACACTCCCAAGTTTCCACGAGTCGGCAAAAGTCTGATTTAAATGTAAATGATTAGACGTCGAACAGGAGTTGTTCAGGGTTTCCTCCCGCTCTCCGGTTGGTCGTGCACACGCCAGCACATTTGTACCAAGCAGAGAACTGCAATGACGCTTGTCTGTTAAATAATGCATGGTGACATCACAGCACATGAATAAGATCTAAGCTCATGCAAGAAAAAGGTTTATCATGTTTTTAGATTTATTATTTGGGATTATATTGGATCTTTGCACAACAGCATGGCATGAGGAAGCAAGAAGTCAATCCGGGATCTCCAAACAATTTGAACTTTACCATTCTACAATGAGAAGGACTGTTTACAAATGGAGAGCCTTCAAGACAGTTGCCAATCCCCTCCCCCATTGAGATGATGTGGGATCTCAAGAGAGCTGTGCATAAATGAATGCTCTCAAACATCAATGAACTGAAGCAATGCTTCAGACTTCTGAGTGGGCCAGAATTTCTCCAGAACGATGAGAGACTGAACCTCCTACAGAAAATATTTACTTCAAGTTATTGTTGCTAAAAGTGGTTCGACATGTTACTGAATTATAAGGTGTACTTAAGCATGTCCAGATGTACATTCGCACAAATACATCTGTATTTTACTTAGACTAGCTAAGAATTGTGATGCATCACTTTTATTGCTTACAAAAGCAACTAACATTAATAACATGCTTGGCTCAACCCACTGAAATACTTTGCTGGGACCACATCTGGACCACACACACCCCAACAGCTGATGCACATCAGTATTTCAATATTAATTGGAATTTGGCAATATTTTAAATTAGTAGCGAGTCATGTGAACGACGATTCAGATTAAGACAATAATCTGATTCTCTGTTTTAATTGGAAATTTGTTGCATGTAAACACCTCACCCAGAAAATCCACTGAAAGGAGATATATGCGCATGCTCAGTCTGCAAGGAATTGTGGGTGCTAACAGATGCTTACCTGTAGGCTAGGTATTTAGGAATGGCAACTCGGGCATACCAACAACCAGGTATACAGGAATATTATATGTTCATATATGCCTGTACGCATATAAACGGTTTTCGGAATATGGCTGCAACCCGAATATAGACCTTAAACAGGATTTGATGTGCATGTAAACGTAATCATGGTCAGCATTTTGTTTTAACTTTGCTTTTACTTCCTAAAATAAGGATGGGTGCAACCCTAAAGATTCAATACAGCACCACAACGTAACGGAGGAATTATGTAGAGTCGAGACACATCATTTAACAATCTCAATGTTTATTGCGCAGATGAAAAACGTAAGACACTTGCACTGAGAGAGAAGACAGCAGCAACAGATGAGGCGAAGAGCATTCGCCTCATGCTATGTGGACATGGACTAATGCAGACATTCACAGTGCGCAGAACTATAGGACTTAAGTGCATGAAAACTCAGATTTACCGTGATCAACCGTAAACACCGGGCAAAACCAAGGCAACAGTTTGTGACCAAGCAAAAAAAAAAAAAAAAAAAAAAAAATCCTAAATTCAAGTCTAAGTGCTTTAAATAGAAAGTGCTTGAACAGATGTCACTACTGAGCGATGACGAGAGCGAGTCATGTGATCGGCGTCAGACTTAAAGACTTCTCACTGGTGTGTGGGTGTGAACACGACACCGTCTCGGAAATCTGTGCTATTAAAGAGTCACCTCCTCTGTGTAAACAGCGGAATTCAGCTCGATTTATAAAACACGACTATCTGGAATATAAAGAAAAGTTGTTTTTTTTTTTTTTTGTTTTTTTGGTGAAGAGCATGAAGTCAAAACGAATACCAGTTTCACAGTGTACAAAAGTTTTAAGAAAGAAAATTGGTGTCGAGGTTGGCACGCTGCAGTGACAGTTCTGCATAGCTGAAGGAAAACCAGTCAGGGTGGCACTGTAGCCATGGGATCTACGCTCAGGTTTCAAAACCATCACTCTAAAACTTGTAAAGGAACCCTGTTACGACGTCGCTCCCTCCCCCCACCTCTTCCTTATTTCAGGAAAGCAGCGAGCTTTTTCTCGATGTTCTCAAAAGAGTCCATGCCCATGTAGTCGGCTTGGCCCTGTTCCCAGCGCTGTTTACGCTCGGCCGAGGAGAGGGGGGGCAGGGCGGGCAGGGCTTGTGGCTGAAACTCCTCCTGTTAGGACAGAACGAGTAATGAAATGTGAAAAAGTGCTCTCACATGCACACAGACACGAAAACGTACAGAACACATTGCATCCATTTCAATTTGATGTGCGAGGTCTTGCACAGTTTTTGCTTTCCCAAATTTGCTGCTTTTAGTTTTGCACTGGAGCTAAGAGAATATTTCAAAAGTATAAAACAGTAGTACAGGATTTCACAGCGCTTTTTTCAATGGCAGCTCATTAAAAGAATTTGCGATGCAATTTGTGGAGTTTGGGTTTTTTTTTTTTGTGTGGAAAGCTACTTAAATTGGTGACCTCGCTAATGCACGGAGTGGCGCTTGTTGGTAAAAGACCTTTTAGCTGTACTCATGTTCGATGCACGTGAATCGAAGAGGGATTTGGCTGGATGCGCGTTTTGAGGTCACATGACACATCTAGGTCCAAAACTACTGAAAATCTGCAGTAATTTGCGAATATTGTGAAGTTCGCTTGATTTTGCATTAATTTCGGTGATCGCAAAAAAAAAAAAAAACCTGGAAGAACTGATTAGAGAATCACACCACTTTTAAATCCATTAATATTTGCATTTCATTTTATAGATAGCCTACATGAAGATTTAGATCCCGTTAACCCTTACATTATAGCAGCTATAAACAGTCATTCCTTCACTTTCTCTTGAACTTAAAACAAAAAATAAAAATCATGTTGCTGAGAAACTGCATCATCAAGTCATAAAGCACCGACACTGGAGACTCCTTCCGTAAAATGTTAAATACTGTAAATGTCTCCTTCCAGAGAAATTCACCACATCAACATTGTTTTGCTAAATAACACATTAAATCCATCGATTATTAGTCATCGTTTATGTGGAGCGTCTGCCATACAAGTGTCTGTGTAAGGCGTTACTATAGAAACGATAAGAGCTTATTACTATAGAGCATATTAATATACAGTAAACCTGTGGTTTGCAGCTACACTACTGTCAGCTGTTATAGAAAATGAAACTACACTGTATTATAACGGCATTTCATACATAAACAATGCCTTTTGAGGCAAATCTGTATGTTTTGGTTCATCATATGCAGTTGGTGTGGGAATTGTATACATTTTTGGCCAAATTTAGCTCTAATGCTCTTCGTTTTCTAAGAAGTAAACCTTCTTTCGATCAATATTTGAAAATCTGCAGACTTGCATTATTGTGAATGCAATGTTTTGCATAATTTATGAAGTATAAATGTAAAGGTCAATACAATTAGTCATTTAGCAGACGCTCTTTACAGAAAGAAAAACATACAAAACCGTCTAGTGAGTCGTAAGCCGAAAGCCACAAATGCTTGTTTTGTTCGGTCTTGAGTAGATCAATGCTCAAAGTTGTCTTTTTAAAGGAAAAACATTTTTTAGCCCCAGTGGATCAGCTGCATCATCCAGCTAGTGACTGCTGGTGTTTAAAGCTCACCTGAACACTGATTTCAAAAGGCTGGTCACCGTGTTCTTGCTGCTTCAGGGGAAGCACACAGCTGCTGTAAAGACGCCACCACTCCAGGAGATAGCCGGGGTGCGATGAGGCCTCCTGCACGTTCCCCCGCACTCTCCTCTGATTAGGGTCGTAGGTGTAGCTCCACGGCTTCGTCTTTCCAAGGAAGTGCACCACCTTGGCGTTCGCGCCATACCTGAGGAATGGATGTGATTAAAGCTGTAGACTTTAACTAGACTGTAGCATCTGTGACGTTCAATACTACATTGAACAGCATTTCAGGACCACTGTTTAAAAATTTTTTTTTTTTTTAAATTTAGAGAATAAAGTCATAATATTTAGAGAGTAAAGTCACAATACTAAGGAAGCGCAACATAGTGTTAAAACAAGGGATGCTGAGGAATTGGTGAAGTTGCTTTTACGAATAAAGTACATAACCTGGCACATCAGTGGATTATTATTAGTATCAGAACTTTGAAACTTCTGTGCAAGAAATGGCTTTTATTTAGAAGCAACAACCACATGACTTTAGAGGAGGCCGTCTGTCTGTTGACAGGAATTGCAGGCAGAAGTCGTCTTAAACGCTATCGATGGTTACAGCTGCAGTGTAACGGATATAACTCCGGCACACTTGGTGCATAAGGACAAATTTATCGCACGAGTCCATAGGTCATAATGTGCTGTGGGCTTAATGCTGAGCATGCTGGAGGATGACTTTCCCCGTAATATCAGACATTACATTTTTTTTCTTGACGTATAAACATTTTTCCCCTTAAAATGTTATAACTTGATTCTTGAAATCTTGTATTTTTATTTATTTATTTATTTTTTTAAAAGCAGTGGCCCTGAAACATCATAATACAGCAAGTGTCAAGTTTCTAGTCGACAAAATGGTACCCTCATTGAAACAGGAACTAAAAATCAGCCCTGGTTGGTCTGGTGGAATCAGACAAAAGACCTGTGGTGGAAATGCACCTTGTAATGTAGGTATTTATTTATTTATTTAATATGAGGAAATAAAGATAACTGTCTCAGTGCCATTGCATTACACCTCCATCATCCATCTGTTTAGCGCCCCAAATATCTGCATCAGTATTTAAACCAGAAGTGGGCATGGCCTAAACCAGTAAGGTATTATTCCCCCTCCTTTCTATTTTTTAGGCCCCCAGAACCACTAGGGGGGGACAAAAAGGCCCCAGATGTAGAAATATCAGCAGTGTCAACACTGTGTATGAATTCTGACTGACAGTTCCTCAACCTCAGCTACATCACTCCAGTTCATTAATGGTCTCAACCAGAGAGTTGCATGGGACTCCTACAATACAAACAAACTAGCAGCCTAATTTAAACCACAGTGATCCTGACTAGAGATATATTAAGGATGTATGAATGAACGCTATACATTTCATGTTAATGAACAGGGTATTTGTTTCTTCAGCCAGCTTCATATCCAACCACTCGCTCTTGCGAAAGTAAAAACCTCACTTGTACCACTCTGTTGCGTTCCTGTGGATCCCAGTCCCAATGGAGACCTCTAGTCTCAACCAGATGCCCTGTGAATCTTTCTGGCATGCCTTCTTTAAAAATCCGTATTCAATTACTTCCCTAATACACCCCATGTGAATGAAATGGGCAGCTTGTACTGGACACATTCTCCAGTGGTTAATCTGATATGCGAGATCAAGTCATAACATGAGCATAGTAACAAATGAACAACAGTTTACCATGCCACAAAATCAACAAGCAACCAACATTGATGGAACATTCCTTTACCGGAGCTTTCACCAGTTTGCCAGGTTGGGATCAGTTGCTTTTAAAACACTAGGACAAAATTCCCCCAGTCCAAATCCATGGCACGAGGAATACAATACCCAGACGAGTCACGGAGTAAAACCAGGCCGTCTGGCATTTGATTGGCTGCAAGTGGGTACATGTTTCCGTCAGAGACAAGGTAATGGACTTTTAAATAGAAATTAGACTAAGCCCTTGATCCCTGGTAGTTAAAAGGGGTGTCCCGCTTCCTCAAGCCCATACAGCTGAGGTTCTTTAAATCAGCAACACTATTTTCAGCTGGTGGAGTCAGTCCTACACCGTGGACATTTAATCTCCACATCTCGTCGTCCAATGGAGCACGTGGCTCTACCTGAAACCTGATGATCCCGCTGAGATGTCGTCACAGGGTAACTTTACACTCGGAGCTGGACATGCTGATCCTCAAACTCGACAGAAACAAAGTCATATACTGTAGAGTTATAAATAATCCAGATGTGGTACTTACTGTTTAAAGGCAGGAAGGTAAGTGTAGATTGCTATGCTGCTCATATTGTAGATAAACGGGAGGTGTTTTCTGATGTCCGCTGTGGCCCAGTCACTGAAGTAACCATTGAGAACTCCCTGATCTCCACCTGCAGAGCAGGCAAGAACACATTTAGCAAGCTGCCCTTTTCACACAGCTCTGGAATTCAAATTGTACTGAACATTTAATGAAGTGACAATGAGAGCGAGAGAGAGAGGAAAAAAATAAATAAAAAATTTCGAGACGACAGGCAGCTCTGATATCAGGGAGCCAAAATTCCATTTCAATGAAAGCTCGATCCAACAACACGCATCCGGCGTTTGCCAGGCCACAATTCAGCCACTGCAACATAATTCACTGCAGAGACAGTGCTGTGCAAATAAAGGAACAGGAATAAACGTGTTTAATGGTTATTAGAACATTAAAAAAAACAAGGGAATGTTGGCGTAAAGCTTGGGGGCGCGGCTTGGAGCTGTTAACTTGTAGAAATTCCAGATCCTGTATGCATTTGTAAAAGTCAGACAATTCAGCTACAACACTCCACCACATCCAGATGTACCTTTAAGAAACATGACCATGAAAGAAGGACGGTGAACGGCTAGATCAGTACAGGCTGGTGGCGATTGTGTGAAGGTTTTCCTGGCACACACACACTCAAATCGCCGCCGACTCCATCCCAATTTCATCCTTTCATGGCTACGGTTTATCCACACTCTGACGCACACGTCCAGCATGCCAATGCATCATGTCATGAAAGCACGAAGTGCTGTAATGTTCCTGGAATTATTTGGTGGACTGGTTTTATTGCTTTAGTGAACAGAGTCCGTGGGCTACAACCACATCACGCATCTTCAAAGTTAGTTGAACAATCTGTTTGAAGCTACACTGCAACTGTAGAACACATGGTACTGGTAAGATGTACTCAAAACTAGAAAATTGTAAGAGATAGTAGATTAATACGATTCGTCCCCCCCAAAAAACATGTTTTGCCCTCAGATTAGTTTTTACCAACACATGTCCACATCAGCAGTATCCCCTGGTTCCTGCTACTCACCAACAGCCCGCTGTTTCTAGCCAAGTTCATGTTCGCATAAAGCACTCCGTCACTCTGTACAGTTGCTGTGCATCACCGGAGCTCAGGTCAGAGATAAACTCAAGCATGTACAGCAGGTAAGTAACTGAGAATAAAAACTGGTGCACAAGTGCACACGCACAGAGCTGAACAAGCTGCTGAAATCCCTTTAAGAAAGATGAACACATCTGGTGAATGACTAGAGGGAATACTTTAGCACAACATTACCGTCACAAAATTACAGCCTTGCCATCTCAGCAACAGATGGAGTTAAATTAGCACTGAGAGTTTGTTTTGTTCTGGGATGTTTAAACATAAAATTGTATGTTATAGAGGGTAAAAACATGATCGGTACAAATTTAGTGCAAGCTGCATTTTACCGATTACCGTGCTTTAGCAAAAAGTCTCCATGCTCTTGTGCATACACTGCATATATCCAGTGCATGTATTAAAGCAGCAGTTTGTAATTTTAACACCTCTTAGCAGTGAAGCAATAGTGAAGACCAAAAGTCACCATTGTTGTAGTTGGGTTCAATTTTGAAATGAAGAAATTGGCAAGATCCACTATGTGGCAATAGTTGTTAGGTTATGCTTTTCTAATGCGATACCCTAGACTTATTCATTGTGTAGCAAACTACACCTTTAATTTGAATTTCCAGTCAGCATAAATATTCATTCAGTTATTATTCTTCCCCCCAATGCACACCATCGTTTAAGTACCAACACGTGTTACATTACCAACATTCTGACCTTAATACCAACACCACATGAATGCATACAACCTACGGATTCCATTTTAAAATAGTCCCATACATTTAGACTGGCTCGCTGCACATGCTATACAAGGAATAGTATGACATACTGTAGAGGTCAGACACAGCTGTACATTAATCACAACCTTGTGTAGGCTACAAAAGGAGAGTAAAGGTTAAACGTTAACAGCTTGTGCTGTAGAATATATAGTGTAAGAGTAAAGAAATACTGAAAAAGCCTATTAACTAAAGTCTGACAACTACTGAAGGCCAATAAGAATACTGCAAATAAGATAAGACTGACTATTCTCTACTAGTGTTAACAATTACTTGCATTTTAGTGCAAGGTTGAGAGTCCTACTTGAGGCTATGTCCAACAACCTCCATGCCCCCAAAACCTCTGGGTCCCAAAACCTGTTTCTGAATCCCCAGGCCCCAAAACCACCTAGGCCCACAAAACCTGTTTCCAAAATTCCAAGGTCCTAAACCAAGAAAAAGGTCAGTCCTGCCAAACCGGGGGCCTGTTGACCAACACTGACAACTACTGAAGGCCAGTTAGTATACTGCAAGTAACATTAGACTGGCTATTCTCTACTAGATTTTTCAAAATTGTTCACATTTTAGTGCAAGGTTTTGAGACCTGAACTGAAGCTAGGCCCCCAATCTCAATACCACCAGGCCTCCCCAACACCTCCAGACCCCCTCCCCCTCTTTTGACTATTCATATTCAACAAACCTCTTATACAAAAATCACTCACACAAGGCTTCAACTGTAAGAAGGAAAGCCTTTTCCAGAGGCCACTAGCAGTTAAGAGGAATGCATATGTACAACAGCTATATCTGTGTACGTTTGCTCTACTTAAGCTAATAATTCACTCAGTGAAGTGTACCCTGCAGTTTAAAATAGGCACGCTATCAGCAGCTTGACACGGCTCAGAAAATCCCCCCTGGGTTAAAGAGGCCTTACAAACGTTGCACAAGTTTCAGTCTTCATTTTGAGAGGATGAACAGGGCTCTGGAAGAATGTACCTTGCCAACTGCTGCTTTAGTCTGGCAAAGGATGAGAGCAAGAGCTTGTGTGTCCACACGCAAATGGAGGAAATTAAAAATAAAAAAAAAAGCCCCTCCAGGTCACTTTTCCATGGATTTAACTGGAATTTCTACCCCGTATTAGATGATTCCCCATGCCCAAACCAACAGGACACCTGTTCATCACCCCTAAAATCTTTAAATGCACATACCTGCCTTGTTTTTGGGGATTCTTAAGCAACAGATCTACTACAAGCTTCTGAGAAATGACCGCATTCTCAAAAGGTACAACGTTTAGAATCGAGAGTACTCCAGTTACATTTTATACCCACTTCCACAGAATATTGCACGATTCCTTCCAACCAAGTTATAAGCTTCATGCTATACACCAAGTAAAGGCAAGAATAGAAAGTGTTAAAAGTTTAAAGGGAGGACAGCTTGCATACCACAGACTAATCCTGCTAAAAAAAACAAAAAAAAACAAAACAACAACCATTACAATAGCTCACATGCCATCAGACTGTTTGGGAGTGGGATTTGTTACCAGATGCTTCGAAACTCCTGCAGCAAACATCAAGCTCTTTTGCAACAGCAACAAGCAGAGTCTCATTAAAACATGTGAAATTAGTGCCAATTTTGTGAACAGGATCCGGTCTCGACAAGGCACTTCATCTCTAGTATTCCACTAGAGTTTCTGCTTGCTTGTGTCATTCAGCAAACTAATGAGGCCCTTGGTGAATCCATTCAAACTTCCTTCCATAGATAGAAGGAAACCATGTGTATTATCACACCAAATTAAACCCCAACCTTAAGTATATGCCAGTATAAATTAAGCCATCTTCTAGGCTTCTCGGATATGAAATCTGTCCAAGTCAAAGTATCAAACATGTAACTAAACATCACATTTCTGCTATGCCTACTTACAAATAGTTTAGTAGAGCCACTTGGTACCACATTTAGGTACACATGCTGGGCACCATGTTTGTTTGCAATAAGGTACGGTCAAGAACATTAGATAGCTTGGGAATAAAGAGATGGACCATCTAGAACTACACCAGTCCTAACATCATTTTAGAGTCACATGTAGTTAAGCATGTGTCTTATTTTACCGGAGATACCTCGCATTCTTTCATAAACATTGGCTCGGACTACTGTGAGGTGTTGCTGGCTGCCTGTTTTGTTCAAGCTACACACTGTAGCCAATGTGAAACTTAAGAGGCAAATTCCTGCTCATGCAGTTAAAAGCTCCCATGTTGCTGATCTCCAGAAGCAGTATAGCATATCAAGCACTTTGCTGATCTGAGGCAGGCCTGCTGTTAGTCCTGAGAAGCTCAAGTCCAGATTTAAGAGAAGATGTTTAGCCCTGTTACTACCGCTGTACTACCAAGTGTAATTGAGGTACATCAGCAGCTCAGATCTGTCCGTTAGCTCAGTTTGCACATATGCATGTACAGCACTCTTTTGTAAACGTGCCAATAAATTGGCATGTTAATAACCCAATTAGACAAGTAACCATGTTAAAAGCATGAGAAGGCTTTTTGACTGTACATGGCCAAATTTCCCATGTGGAGTATGAACACTTGAGTGTGTCCTGGATACAACCTGAAAGAGACTGCTGTGCAACACCCACAGAGGGAGGAAAAACACATTCATTGGACATGATGAAACAGGACAGTGAAATTACACCTGTCAGCATTAGAAAGCACAAACACATCAGGTTGCTAAGCATAAAAGTTGTCTATCGGAGAGATTTCCGCCTGAACAGATGGCAGGAATGTAGAACACAGCTTGAGAAAACAGTCCATGGGGAGAATGGGCCCATTCAGAACCGCCACACCAAGGCCGAGAATAGATCTGGAGGGAAAAGATGGCCATGGGCCAAGACTGGACATGGGCACAGCAAAGCTGCACAGGAGAGACTTGATTCAACACAGGGGTAAACATTTGGGAATTTTAACCGCTAACTTCTGTACACAAATGTACAAGTGTGTGCACGGAGAGGTGGTTTTTAAATACATAAACACCACCATCACATGTACTACTGAAGCCATGTTTCCTCACAATGACTACGTTTACATGCACATACACACCATTTAAGGTCTATATTCGGGTTGCAACCATATTCCGAATACCATGTTTATATGCGTATAGGCATCAGAATATTCCTGTATACGTGGTTGTAAGTATGCTGATCTACACTTTTCCTTGTGCTTTTCCTTTCCTGCTGTTATTTCCTGGCAGATTCAAGATGCTGCCTTTGCTACCCACAATTCCTTGCGGACCGAGCATGCGCATATCTCCCCTTTCAGTGGATTTTCTGAATAAAAGGTGTTTACATGCAACAAATTTCCGATTAAAACATATATTTCAGGGGTGGGCATCAGAATAGTCTTAATCTGAATCGGCCAATCGGATTGCGCCGTTTATGAGACTCAATACTAACTAGAATATTGCCAAAATCTGATTAACATCGGAATATTGATGTGCATGTAAACAAAATTATAATAAAGAAATACATTTATGTGGACTTGCGCTGCTGTGTGATCGAATCCAAGAAGAAACTATGGGAAAACATGCAACACTAAACCTTAGTACTATTTCTAGGACACCTTCACTTTTTCATTTTCAGGTATTTTCCCCATGACTTGAACTTGGATAAAACTTCCAGAAAGCCTGGAAATCTTTTTCTTCCGTTTTGCATCAATAGTATGTGAATGCAAACCAACATCCAGAATTTTTATTAACATAGGACTTGAATCAAATCTTTAGTTCAACTTCGCTCAGCCCTCAGAGTCATAAAGCACATAAAAGCGAGATAAACTGTGGCTCTCTGGAGCTCATGTTCCAAACAATATTTACAACCCACAAAGGGTTCATTGCTGAGCAGACCAGCTTACAGTAAATACAGGTGGTGTAATGGATCAAAATCTAAACCCAAGCTTTTCTGCCTCTCTCTCTCTCGCACGCGTTTAAAAAAAAGAAAATAACAAAATAAAAACAGAGGGTTACTTGCCGTCAAAGCTGCCATGCTCTGCACAGTACTGAAGGAGTTTGCCGTAGGTCTCGTTGGAGGGGTGGAAGACGAACACCCCAGAGTTGAAGCAGTCAGGCCATCCGGGATCTGGAGCTGCTGATAACTCCTCTCTGTCAAACAGCTCATCAATGTTCGCTACCGCCTAAACACAAGAAACAACATTACACAGTAACTACAAACAGCTGTGGATAAAAAGCATTTTTTATACAGTGGCCTCCACTAATATTGGCACCCTTGGTAAATATAAGCAAAGAAGGCTGTGAAAATTTGTCTTTATTGTTTAACCTTTTGATATTTTGTTTAAAAAAAAAAATAAATAAAAAAATTTTTCACAAAAATACTCTGCTCTCATGCATAAACAATTGCAAACAGTTTGCCAGACACTACTGGAACTTCAAATGGGATCGGGTTCTATGGTCAGATGAAACCAAAATAGAGCTTTTTGGCAATAAACACCAGAGGTGGTGTTGGTTCACACAGAGAGGTAGCCATATGGAAAAGTACCTCATGCCCACAGTTAAATATGGTGGTGGCTCTTTAATGTTTTGGGGCTGGTTTTCTGCCAGAGGACCTGGACATTTTGTTAGGATACATGGCATCATGGACTCTCTCAAATATCAACAGATATTAAATGAAAACCTGACTGCCTCTGCCAGAAAGCTTCAAATGCCCCAGTTCAGACACGTCAAAGGCCATCATACCCAAACATGGAAATGACTAGAAATGATGTACTTTTTCCTCCGCATAGCCACAGAGATGCAGCTTAGCCGACAATTTATATAGCTATCCATCCAAGAGATGGCTCCAATGCAGATGGAGCTAGTGGACACAAGTAAACAGCAGTGATGTGAGCCTACACATCAGCGTGTGGCAAGATTATAGCTGAGCATCACAGTGTTGTTTATTCTCAGAACACTTGCAATATTGGAGATAATTATATATTCAGAGCCACAAACAATTGGGCTGTGTCCCAAATCGCATGCTACTATAAACAATATTTTGTCAGTACACCTCTGCTGTCACTACTATTTAGGCATTACTTAGTGTGCGTTACTCAGTTTGGGACACAGTCTTGATCTCGGAGTGTGGAATGACTCGGGACAGTGAAGCAGAACCCTCTTTCTGACACGCTCTTCCAAAATCAGCTTGCAAAAAACCTTTTCTGTCCCAGAAAGAGCAAAATGTGTTAAAAATAAATAAAAATCTTACATCCACTATCGTAATGAAGTTATCGACATTTATTGATGATTTCCATGGTCTTATTTCGCTTGATGTTATATTTCAAAATCTCATCTTGCATCGGCCTTCTTGCAGGCATAACTCAAACAAGACTGAATTCTGACTCACTGCATAAGCACTACATAGAGTATAATAATAATAATAATAATAAACAAAAGATCTAGTTTTTAAAGCATTGTAAATCTTATGAAAAGTCAAATAAATTGCACACAAGGACTTCACTCAAGATTGGCATGACTAAATATTTTTTGTACCGTTTATACACCCCTGATGACTAAACTCCTGACTAACCGCACTCTCTCAGTTGCTCTTGGCTGGAGGAGGTACAGCACTCCACACAAACCACACTAAATAACCCACACCGCTACAAGAATCTCATGCAATGCCTTGGCAAAACGCCGTGCCAGGACCCCAACCCGCTCGGCTCAGACGGCCACACCTCGATCTGACCCTCACCATCGTGTCTGCATCCATAAACACACATTTGGAGTAGTGTGTGAGTGTCCAGCAGTGGAGCTTAGTGAAGGTCACTCCCAGGTCTGGTCTCTGCATCATGACCAAGTGCGCGGTGTCCCCACTGTCCAACACGTCCACCAGCCGGACCTCATCATACAGCGTCTGAAGCACTGCCCTGCAGAGGACGAGAAACTCTGGTCAACTCCTCACTGGCATCTTTCCCTTGTTCATTTGACGTCGACAATACACAGTGATAATTATGATAAATCAGGTTTTCCTAACAAAGTGTTGCATTCACATTTAAGTTAAGTTTCTCCTGGCTCATGCTTAATTGTAAATTGTGAAAATGATTTAAACATCCCGAACTGAAACATAAAATAAAAAAAAAAAAAAAAACCCCAAAGAGACAGGAAAATGAGCTTTCCCACCATTTCAGGTTAAAGGAGAGGGTAAATGATCCTACAGCAATGCACAGTAAACTGTTCATAAAATAGAAAGATTTATATATTTAAAAAAAAAAAAGTCAACAAAATCATATTAAAATCACTTTATAATTAGCATCACTATTAGCCTTTTATATACACAATAATCTAAAAGCCAGTGGAAAAAAACCTATTGGATTTTTGTCGAGGGAATCAGAGTAATCCGGGTTGGCCTATAAAAATACACCATCCCTGCAGCACTCTATTGTCTGGTTTCAGCAAAGTTGAACATGCACCTATAGATTTTATTGCACATTAATGAACTGAAAACAATCTCCATTTACGGGGACAGAAAGCGAGGAAGCCTGCACGTGTCGAGAGGACATATCGTTCAAAAATATGCTAAAAGAGCAGACCCTCTCCCCAACAAAAGCAGAGACGAGCCAATCAACGTATGAATCTGGAATATCATGCACTAGCATGCTCTTATGCAAATAAATAAATTATTTTTTAATTTTTTTTAATTTTAAAAATTGGGTAAAGGTTGGCGGTCGTGGAAATACAATACAATACCGATCACTGGATATAATAGAAATGTAATACTGAGTACGGATGATAATATCGTTATATCACACAAACCTGTTGCGCACTTCAGAATTGTTCACAAACTTTATCTGCATGTGAAATGGCTCAAGCGGCATGATTTGATTGCGCATGTTGACGTTGGACAACTCTCTCTCTCTCTCACACCCCCACACCTTGATACGTCCAAAATGTTTGCCAACGCTCCATTTCACACACATTTCCCATCTATTAAACTGTGTGTCATAGACCATGTGTTGTTGCAACCCGCAACGGCCGTACATGTTTGAGCCAAGATCATGATGTTGGAAGACGAATGAGCGCACGTACGTCTGCCACCCATCTTTTCAACACGCATTCGGGTTTGGAAGGAGAACACCATGCAGGAAGCTGCACAACCACAACTCCACAAACAACCCATATTCAATATTTAACTTGATCCTACTGTAGTGTGACGCCCGCAATTTGTTTTATGGGGACACGCGTGTTCTAGAAAGAGCTGCACATTGGAGAAGTACAAGAGGATTCATCAAAACTCCTTCACCACTTTCCTGGAAATAATGAATAATGATAACCAAAATATTCAGCAGATACAGATACATACTGGCATATTTGTGTCTAGAGCGCCAAGAGACATGTCCAAATGGCTTTAAAACCTCCATTTTGATTTCACGGGGACTTTAGGTGCTGGTCACACTTTCATTTATTTATTTTTTAATAAGTTATAAAGGGTGTGGTCTAGACTTTTCTTGCCCAATGCAATACATTTCAAAAATCTCAGAAAATCAATTTTGGTTCAAAAGAATGAATGTAATATTTTTGCAGGGAAAGTTTTACCTATTCACGCTACACAGGTGCTTAATTTTTGGCATTAACTTGCTGCCTCTGCCCAAACTGCCAACCAAACCGGTAGAGCCATCCTTTTTTCAGATTGTCCTGTTGTTCATTCCAGCACTCTAGCTCACAATCTGCTCATCCTGAACATCCTTTCAACACCCTTAGATATTTTTCCATAAACAAAAACACATTTAGTAAACAAAAGGAAATGCAGGACACTAAAAAAGGAAATTCAGCTTATTATTCTGAGGAACAACAGTAAGTCAGCGCTATAAAAGTACAGTTGATGCCCACAATATTTGACCAAAAATAAATAAATAAATAAATCAATACTATACAAGCCTATTTCCCTTAGCCTTAATACTGAAATGATCATAACCCACATCACATCACAGTGAGAAACATCTGGGTGCTGCACATTGTTCCCATTTTCTGATACACATGTACAGAAGGGTGAAGTTAGGATACTCTGGGTGTCAGTTCTTACAAACACACAGGAAAACGGGTGCAGCTCACAATTATAATATTGTGGAAAAGTTTTTTTTTTTTTTTTTTTTTTTTCCAAAAAGTGGAACTTTCATGTATTCTAGATTCATTACACATAAAGCAAAATATTTCAAGCCTTTTTGGTTTTAATCTTGATGATTACGGCTTACAGCTCACAGAAATCAAAAATCCAGTATCTCAAAATATTAGAATAAAGAATTTATAATACAGAAATGTCAACCTTCTGAAAAGTATTTTAATTTATGCACTCAATACTTGGTCAGGGCTCCTTTTGCACAAATTACTGCATCAACGCGGCGTGGCATGGAGGCGATCAGCCTGTGGCACTGCGGAGGTGTTATGGAAGCCCAGGCAAGTCGGCTGGCCAATCAAGCACAGTAATACCATGATCAGCAAACCAGTTACTAGTAGTTTTGGCTCTGTGGGCAGGTGCCCAGTCCTGCTGGAAAAGGAAATCAGAATCTCCATGAAGCTTGTCAGCAGATGGAAGCATGAAGTGCTCTAAAATCTCCTGGTAGACACCGCATCGACTCTCGACTTGAGAAAACACAGTGGACCAACACCAGCAGATGACATGGCACCCCAAATCATCACTGACTGTGGAAACTTCACACTGGACTTCAAGCAACATGGATTCTGTGCCTCTCCGCTCTTCCTCCAGACTCTGGGACCTTGATTTCCAAATGAAATGCGAAATTTACTTTCATCTGAAAAGAGGACTTTTGGACCACTGAGCAACGGTGTTTTGAGTAAAAAGATGTTTTGAGTTAATTAGCTGATTAGAGTCTTCTCAGGTCCACATTGCTGTATTATAAATTCTTTATTCTAATATTTTTGAGATACTGGATTTTCCAAGTATCTCATTTCCATGAGCCGTAAGCCGTAACCATAAGATTAAAAATATTTTACTTTGTGTGTATTGAATCTAGAATATGAAATTACAGGGGAAGGAGGAAAAAAAAAAAAAAAAAAAAAAAAAAAAAAAAAAAAAAACAAAATACCTTTCCACGGTATTTTAATTGTTTGAGATGCACCTGTACAACAGCTAGTTCAAGTCCACTAATCTGATTGGTTGAACAGCATGCCAGGAGTGCTTATATTTAGCATAACCGCACTGGGACGGTTCACGGTGTGCATCACTCCGCTCATCTGTGCTCAACGCATAAAATTCAATTCCTAGTTCAAAACGGTTACTACAGTAGAGTCTGCAACATTAGTGGACATGACAAATGATACATTTCCACGAATATCATTTTTTACTTTAAAAAAAGAAAAAGAAAAAAAGAAAGCTCATCAGATGAAGGTGAAAAAGAAGGGACGACAATTTTACTGGAAGCACCTCTAACAGCAGTGTACAAATCAATGTGAGCGAGCCAACCAACCAGCCAACGGGGAGTAAAGTGAGTGCAGAATCTTCAGGATCCATCTCCGCTAGCGGAGCAAAAATAAGCCAAAACAAATGTTTATAGAATTGTTGCACAAAAGCAATATTGAACTCGCAGTTGTGCGGTTAATCTGAATATTGGTACAGCTGTGATTCGGCATAGGAAAGAACCCATAGAACCCATGAGAGTCATAACTAAACACAGCGGTGCCAATTTTCAGTTTAACCACACAACTGCGAGTGCGATATCGCTTAAATACAGCACTGAAGCATTTCTGTCTTTATTGATGGACCAACTTTCACCTCAGCCAAGCTCTATCTGGTCCATTTTGCTCTAACTCAAATCTGTGGAAAATTTTGAAAAATTGCAAGCCTCTCCAAATATTGTGGGTTTTGTGTTCATTTCTGCGATCGCAAAATCCTGGAGGGACTGACAAGAATCAGCCAGGGATTCTAGAGAACATTTCCTACACTGCACTTGTCCAACATTCCCATCTTCCCAAAAGTTTAATAAAAGCAGGGTGTTGGATCGATCACAAAATGAAGCAAACAAGTTCTTGTCCTCAAGAATTCCCTTTAAAACATCTCTCGAGCTCATTATTAGAAAGATTACGCTAGCTAGCCATATAATCAACTTAAAAATAAATCCACGTCAAGTAAAAACACTATGCAGAAACACGCTGTAAATGAACGTAATCCTCAGATCATGTTCTCCAAGCTTGTGGAAGTGGAAATCTTTATTTAAAAATTTTTTGTAATAATCAATACAGGTGACAAAGTCTGAGTGCACTGAAAGCTGGAACATAAAATCCTGACTCAGCATTGTAGCAGAACCGGCTCTCAGGACTGAATACTACTGCAGACTAAAAGGGGACACCGGATACTTACCAGACCTGGCTCTCACATCCACTAATGCTGACTCCGTGCCAATGTTCTTTTTATCAAGCTCTCGAGGGCCTCCCTGACATCAAGGGCGAGTCGACATCTCAAGAGCGGTTTTATAACTCTACTAGCTCAAGTGAATTTGGATAGATAGCCACTTACACAGACGTGGCGCGACGGTGAGCAATAAAATGTCATTTTAAAACATATTAGACTTTCCATTTTTAAACTGGGCTTTAAGATTAAAACTACTCCATTTGTTTAGGTTGACTCAATGTACCTTTGTTTACTTACTGTGCCAACTACTTGGTACACTTCTGTGTCTTTAGCAACTGCGTCAATGTTTTTAAAAAAAAAAAAAAAAAATAAACACCCCTATAGTTGAAGACATGAACAGTGTACATGTAGTGTACTGTGCAAATCGCAAAGGAAAGAATAATGAAGTGTTTTAAAATCCACCCCTCGTTGTTCACCTCCTCCCTCACCTTGGCAAAGGGGCCACTTCCGCAACTTACGGGATACACACCCATAAGGGTCGTGAGGGGAAGAAGACAAGGGAGTGTTACAGTATCGAAACAGCACACATTGGCTCGAATTACAAAAATACTCTTCTCTCAGTGGCTTGTGAGGCTCACGAGTTCAAAACCCAGCGATGCCTCAGCCATCCATGGCCAGGAATCCAAGAAAGAGGGGGGGAAAAAAGTCCATGCTGTCTGGGTGGGTAGGAAAGCATTACTCTCTCCCCTGTCAAACAGTACGACACTAGCCGACCATGTGGGCATCTGTGAGCTCGTGTATGTGGAAGAGGACAGATAGCGCTCGAGTGAGTTACACTGCCCTGACAATGACCAAATGCAGTTGGCTGGCTTCATGTGTCTCAGCAGAAGCATGTGTTAGTCTTCAGCTTGGTTTCTAGCAGGTGTATGATAGGGGAGAACTTGCTAGTGGGTGGGAATTGCCAAGTGACCAAATTGGGATAAAATAGGGCTACCAAAAAAAAAATTAAAATAAAAAAATAAAAAAATAAATAATTCTTGAAAAAAGGCACCAGATGATCCTATAACTGCATTATCCCGTATGCAGAGATCTATTCGGTGGTACTGCATTGCTTCATGGTCATGATCACTGTCATGCCGTCATGACCATTAAGTACAAAATTATAGGACAAATTTAAGACTTGATCTTATTGACAGACTCAAGCTGTCAAATAATGGACAAACCTCAAGCTTTCACAGGGTGAAAAAAAAAAAAAAAAAAAAAAAACCCCACAGGTAAAATTTCATATAAAAGGCTTTTAACAACTAAGCAGACCATACCAAATATGGGCCAAATGAGGCAAGATGTGTGATCTGCAAAGTGGGACATTCCAGCACAGTAGCTTACAAAAGTGACGCCTTGATATCAATCATACTCCGTTACAGGCAATTTCCTGCTAATTGCTCAATACTAGCTTACACATTCAGTCTTGAAACATTGATTTTGCAATGTCACTGAATCATACAATCAGACACAACCAGTTGTAACACCGGTTCTGTTAAACTTGAATAAAAACATGCACAAGTGGTCAATTCGGCACCGACACCCAATTATACACAATGTTCACTATACAGTACTTTATTGCAAGTTTAGGACTGTTGAATTCTCCTAATGGACCTTATATACTGCCTCAATGCTGTATTGGTATTTCTACACACCAGTGAAACATGGTGTTAACACCATATACATAACACATTGGCAAGTACATTATTCTATTTGTATCACCACAGTGTAATAAACACGCACAGGAACCAAACACCTGAGGTCACACTTGCGTAAAACAAGTCTACATATGTAGTTAACGCATCTGGAGCAAGTCAGTTGTATTTAATCTTTGAGAATCAACTTCTGCCACAACATACTATGAAAACATTCCTAGGAAAAGTAGCTAGCAGAATTTGGGCCATCAATTCACCACAAAAAGTAGGTAGTAGCATTACAGTTGGAGAACATTTCTATAATAGGACAATCGATACCCGCAGCTCAGCGTTTTTTCCAAGTGTGTTACTAAACCAGGTTTCTCCAAAGCCTACTCTGCCTCAGGAATGATTAGATCGATACTTGGTGAATTGTCTCAAGCACCAATCAGGAATTATTTAATACACTCTTACACCCGCGTGTCATAATGCGCCTTGTGGTTATATGGTGGGTTGGGTTTTCTGTGTCTTTTCGCAACTGTACTGTATGTGATGCATCATTGGTCAACAGGACCAGACAAAAACCAACACGCCTTGCTTTGAGTCAACACCTGTACCTTTAGTCTCTTGAAGCATCGTTGAATCGCTAGCCATTTTGTAGTTAACAATACGTTGTATTTTACGCAAGTGATCAGTTGTTTGAAATATTTAGGGCACAAGAGCAATTTATTTTCTGATTCTGAGGCAGAATACAGACAATTCTTTTTTGCTTTAAGTTAGTTAGCCAAGTTTTGTAGCTTTTAGTATGAATACGTTCACCTTAAGGTTATCGCTAAGCTAGTGTGCCCCAAAACAATGACAATATTCACATTTAGAAGATATATGCGTTCAAAATATACAGTCTCTCCCTACCACCAGTACAGATCAACAATTTTGAGGACATCATTTTGCACTTCAGATTTTCTGTCCAAATCAAATGCACTCTAGAATCTGAATTGTCCCATCCCCAACATTATAAAAACCCATGGTAGTAACTGTCAAGTACAGCTTAACCCAGGCAGTGGGGTAAGGTATCCACTATTGGTCATTTGAAAAGAGGCCGGAGCCACTCGATATGTCCCACCCTGACTTCCTGTTTCAGTGGAAATTACATCAACACGTCGCATAACGCTGCGCATTTCAAGACACTTCACAGGGACTTGAAAGTGAGAATACCTACATCAATCAACCGACAGCATTATTTTGTCTTTCACTCATGATTTGGAGGTGTGATTTCCATGTTCTAACTTCTCATGATTAGGAAATCAAATACTCGTATTCTGATTCCAGCTTTATTGATCCCAACCCACTGACTGATGCGTACCTGGACGGTTCTGACACGTGGGGTCCGATGAGCACCACCAGCTTCTTGGACGTCTTATGGTTCCTCAGGGACTTCCCCAGCACCATTGCTCCTTTAGCATATTTATCGTTCGTGGCCAAGGTGACGAATGCCTGGTCTGCAAAGAGAGAGATTAATTAATTCAAACACATCACTTTCAGGACAGAAGACTTGTGTAAGGCCTCATTTTGGTTAAGCGCAGGTTGCAGAGTGATCTTTAAAAATTTATGATGCGGTGCGAATGTTTCGTTTTAGTACTGTGTACTGTGCAGTTTAACTCAATATTAAGGGAATAGTGAACTCCTGGAGAGGTTAAGAGTCTTTATCCTGATCAGGGTCACAGTGGATCCCGAGTTTATCCCAGGAACACTGTGTGAGAGACGCAGGAACACACTCTGGATGGGACGCCAGTCCATAACAGGGCACCATGCACACACACACACACACACACACAGACAACTAGGGGTAATTTAGCATAGCGAATGAACCTAATAGCACTAACCTAATTTATATTTTATATAAAATGGTCATTTGTGACTTTGTCATAGTTAATAAGACAAAAAAAAAATAAAAAAATCTGCAGCTTGTCATGTTCCTGAGAAACCACAAAGCTCACCATTCGTTATGTACCCATTGCCCTTCATCTATACTTATTTACCAGTATACAAGGTCCACTCATCATACATATAAACAGTATGATGAAACTGTCGGTCCTCCTCTACCCGGTCTATCAACAGAAAGGGAAAGGGTCCACCACTTATAGGACGTCATTTGGGTGATGCATCGTTCTCACTACAGCAGTAATATGGACATGGTGGTGCGTGGTGTACTGGTACGAGTGGATCAAGAGCAGGAGTAATGCTGGGGATTTCAAACACTGGTCACGTCCCGTCACCATCACACACTCCTACCCTATCTGTGCACCTTGTAGACGCTAAAGCTGGCTTTAGAAAATGCCAATCCAGTGTTTAAGATTCCTCGTCACACTGTGTTCTGTAAACAGACTGTGCAATAATGTTCTCCATGTCAGATTATATGATAAAGATCCTAGACCCATGATTAAAGAAAATGATCCAGCCGATCCCTGCCCGGATAAACAAACATTCTTCAAAATGAGCTTGAGGTAATGACGGTCTTTTTCTGTCTATTAGCACGTTTCGTTTACGTTTCATCATCGCCCCTACTGTATCTGCAGCTGTGTCAGGAGTTTCGTGTAATCCTACGCTGTCCTCCTGTTTGTGACTTTTAGACGAGAAACCGAGAACCTGCAAAGTGCAACATCCTCCATCTTGAAGAGTTAAAGATACAGCTTTACTGCTGACCGTCAACAAAATGCTGACACTGGAGACTCCTTCCATAATTAAAATGTCTCAAGTTTTTAATCCATTTGTTATTAGTCACAGATTTTGTAGAGCATCCAAATCACAAGTCCCTGTGTATTATCCCTTGCCATGTAAATGCTAACGTATTAATATAAACCTGCAAGTTGCTTTTCAGCCAGAACTGTCAGAGCTGCAGTTATAGAAAATTAAATCAAGGCCTTCTGACCAATCAGAATCCAGAATTCAACAGTGCTATGGTATAAAAACAAACCACTATGTACTACATTACTGTCAAAATGTGACCATGACTCCACAATCCAACGCAGGAGTTGTGTGTTAAGCCCAGAAGGCTCCAAAGGCTCTCAGTGTTGCCATGGTGTGTTGCATGTCGTCTTGGCGACCACAGAAGTAGCTTTCACTACAATAGACCAGTGTGAGTTTAGTGCAGTAAAATCTCCAGTCATGGAGGAGAAAAAAAAAAAAAAAAAAAAAAAAGGCACAGTTTGATTTCACCACTATAGTGTGCCAGTTACATCAGATACTCATCTGCTGTACAGTCCAGGACAGTCAAGATTTCCCCTAATAAAAAACAAAAACAAACAAAAAAAACTTCATTTGCTTAATCTGATTTATAGACCAATTACAATAAAAAGTTTCATCTATACACATTAATCTTTAGAGTTATCTTACTCTGATTATAAGGGCTTTGTAATCCACTTAACTGAAGAATAACAGATCAGTGGATTAGTTAGAAATCTTATTAAATCAGATTACTTTCAGTCAGAACCTTGTGCATCTGTGTAATGACCAGGGGGAAGGACAGTATCAATACTCCATAGTCAAGTAAAAGAACTGTAACTTCCCAAAGTAATATACTGCAAGAAAAAAAAAAGAAAACTACTTAAGAGTAAAAGGGCTGCAACTAATGATTATTTTCATAATCGACTAAACGGCTGATTTTTTTTTTTTTTTGTAGACTCCGGTACAATTAGTATCAGTTTTATAAGGAAATGAGCTGGTAAGTTTTATTGAGCATCTTGCAGAACCAGACACAGTTCTTCTGGACACTTTGACTTTCGCACTCGCTTCTTATTTTTGCAGCAAAACCCAGCAGCCTTCATTGTGTTTTTTTGTCTGAAAAGTGTCTCTTACGCAATATGCTGCTTTCTTTAAAATCTCACTTTCACTGCACCTTACGATTTCTCTTACTCACTGTCTTCAGGCATATCGTTTTACTTATGTTTACTTTGATCGTAGCATTTTAATTAGATATTACAGATCTTACTTGAGCTCTTGCTGTTTATAACCTAATGGATCACTTACAGTTCGCTCCCATTAAAATAAACGACAATTTACACTGCAAACATGCAAATACAGCATATAATGAGAAGCTTGAAGTAAACCTTCAAGTTTACATTCAAGTGGAGCATTTTGGGTATAAACAAGTTTGAGCTCGTGAATCACGGTAATGCTACACAAACTTCACTTTGTAAACTTTTCTTCTTTGTGGCATTTAATATAAAATGCTCCCCTGCCTTAGAGGACGCAAAAACGCGCATCAGAACAGAAGTAACACAACGAGTAAACGTGCCCCGTGCTGCGCAGACCAACCAATTGAGAAGGACAACGATTTTCATCATCGATTTTATTGATTAGTCATTGGAGCCCTACATCATAATCTATTTTTATCGGACATCTCGTTCCCATTTGCCAGTTGAACAACTGAGACACTGCAACGACCATGTAGAAATATCCGGTAATGTATAGTAGCTATCCGGATGCCACTTTGAACACCGTTTTAGTGCCGAAATTTGTGAACGACTGAATCTGAACGAATGAATATTAAATTATTGGATTAATCAGTCCCTCCGGGATTTAGCACTCACAGAAGTTAACGCAAAATCAAGCAAAAGCCACAATACTCAGAGGAGCTCGCAATTTTACAAATTCCCACAGATTTGGGCCAAGATGAGACGCGACGTCACCACAATATGCACCAAAGCCCTCTTCAATTCAGGTGTCGAATACAAGTACAGCTAAAAGGTCTCATTTACTGACAAACATCACTGTCAAAGACCAGGCAAAACTATGTTGTGCATCTGCAATTTCACCAGTTCAAGTAGTTTTCTGAAAGAAAGAGAAAAAAAAAAAAACCTTTCGTAAGTGAGTTTTGAAATTTTTTGAATTTTGAAAAAAAAAAAAAAATTAATGCTAAATCAAGCATTTTTGGCCACTACAATCAAAAACACGCCACAAAATCCTGTACAGAGTGATTACATCCAGCAGTAAATAGCTGGCTACATTTTGGCTAGCTCGATTTTATAAAACCCAAAACTTTCATCTATACGTTTCTTCAAATTAATGCCGAATACTAATCCTAAATGCTGATATCTCAATGGGCTTTGAAAGGCAAGGCCGGTATGACACGAGAACATGATTTCCCTCCATGGTCTGGATGTTCTGCTTGAGGAAACCTCCAAACCTGCACAATGACCACCACGATTATTAGCAGCTAGTGACAATTGTGATTTGATATGATTGGCTAAGGAGAATAAACGGTCCAGTCACCAATTGGTGGGGGGGGGGGGGGGGGGGGGCACTTTGTATTGATGTTCACTGAGCGATTTATCAGACCGTTAAAGCAGTCAGTGATGACGGAGATAAAATAGTGCAATAGGATTACATTTATTGGAATTAATTATAATAAATAGTTATACGAGAGAGAGAGAGAGAGATTATGCGTGTGAATTATCCGCATCTGTGTCGCATCTCTATTAATAGTGAAGCTGCAAGTGTAACTACTGAATGCAACTATAACTATGTTACCATGGTTACAAATGTTTATAAGGGGCACATTAGTTTAAAACAGTGATTAAACTGACTGGAACTAACTGTGCATTATACGGTTTGAACACACACCTTCCAGCCAATCAGGATCGAGCATTCAGACAGACCCTGGTATAAGAGGAATAAAACACTTTGGAAGGTGCCACCCTGTCGTGGATTAGTTTCCTATAGCGGCACATCATGTTTTATTCCTTACTTAACAAAATTCGTTGCAAGTGGATATGAAGAACTTGAGAAAACCTTGGGACATAACGATTTCTGAGAAAGTACAATCTTTTTTTCCCCCCCTCTGTAATGAGCAGTATTAGCAAGCTAGTGAAGGAGTGTGAGGGAGTGTATATAAAATGACTCTTAGGACAGCCAGTAAACACAAACATGCATTCCGGACCGGAAGGCACTTTTTCAAAGAGGTTTTCTCACAGCCACGTAATACTTTTCTCTTGGGCTCACGGCTTAAACCAGAGTTTTTACGACGTTCTTAATTTTTTTCCAGCTTATTCGGGTTATTAGTAAGAAAACAAAATCGACTATTGCATCTTTAAAGCGTCAGCGCAATGCTACGTACGAAATAACGCGTACTACAGCGTTTCAAACCGCAAAACATCACTTCCGTGTTGTTTAAGTGCACCAGTGTGCAGTTTGGGACACAACCCCGGTGCAGGATAAACAGTTTCCGCTTTAGTGAGTAAAGCAGGCCCAGCTCACCGGGAAATACCGAAATAACAACAAACCCATGGCGTTAAGGATCACTTCTGATTGCAAACAAGAGTGTTCACAGCATAAGCATGCACTTACTGTGTCATTTACAGACACTGCAGCAGTAACCGGATAAGGTATTGATGTTACAGTGCATCCGCAATGTCGCAGCTGCACACTTTCACTCCTGCACCTACCTGCCATGTCTCTTCCTCCTCACTTATTCAAGCCACACTGCCGCCGAGCTCTGACCCTCAGCACGCGCTCAACATGTACACACACTACGCAAGGGATTCACTCGGCGCGCACGAACGCATTTATACACCCGCACGCGCTTGCCCTGATATAACCCCTCCTGCTGTCACGTGAGTGGCCCGGGTCCTCCCTCTCGCGCACGCCTACTCTTCTTCTGTTCATTAGGATTTTTATGCACTGCACTCACACATTTTTACAGTTTTACAACACAGAGTATCGCGTTTTGCTCGGCTGTAGTATCAGTCAGGACAGGCATGGTGCACAAGTTTGTGCTTCAAGGCTAATGAAGCTAACAATAATGTTTATGTTAGCAGTGTGTTTTGGATCATAAATTACATCATCGATAAAGATTAGTGAGGTTGTTCCAGAAGCAGCCATGCAAGCCCAAGGCATGACACTACCTCCACCATGTTTCACAGATGAGCTTGTATGTTTTGGAACATGAGCAGATCCTTTATTTCTCCACACTTTGGCCTCTCCATCACTTTGGTAGAGGTTCATCATGGTTGCAGAACCTTTCACTGTGCTTCTAGGCATTGGTAAAGCCTTTGAAATCTGACTTGTGCCTGTCCACAACTTTATCCCAGAGATCTTTTGACAGTGCAAGGCCACCCATAGTTGATTGTTTGCTTCAGTTGCACTACAAAATGCTCCAGGAAAGCTCTTTTCATGCTGAGCTAATCAAAATGACCACAGCTGATCACAGGTGAAAGTCAAATGGCTTTGTGTGCCATTGAGAAGGTGATTAGCTACATCTTATTGAGTTTACAAGTAATTTTTAAGGGGGGGGATCCTTTTTTCCAACTTAGTGATTCTGTATTATTATTATTATTATTATTATTATTATTATTATTATTATTATTATTATTTTATAATTTTTTTATTTTTTTATTTTCTGACATGTTGGTGTTGTATCTTTCACTTGGATGTTATAAGTTGCACTGAGTAAATACAGCTGGATAAAACAAAAACTGTGTTCATCTTCATTTCAGGCTGAGAAGCAGCAAAATGTGATTATTTTAAAGGGGGGTGATTCTTTTCCATACCCACTGCATATTGTATTCATAATATTCTTTAAAATAAAACACTATGTACTGTAAATCACAACATTTAAAATGACAAAAGTATTTTTATAATAATAAATTATTCAAATAAAAACAAACAAACAAACAAATAAATAAATACATTATAATATATACAGGAATTTTCACATAGTTCACTGAACTCGTGTTTTCACACTGTTACATATTACAAAATAAATGTAGAGGCAAAAATCACACATTTTTAACCCGTTTGAGCCTGAAAACCTCACTTGATTGTCAGAAGTTGCATTTTTTTCATAGTTATTGTACATTCAGCTGTGAACATGCGGGTATTTTTATATTATTGTGTACTTTAGAGAGTAGTTTCAGAGGCGATCTGTGTTTTGGCTCCAGCTTGTGGCCAGTTTTCTGTATTACAAGTCGAATTGTTCAGAAGGCATTGACCCACATTACAGTAGACCATTATACAACAGTGTGCTGATTCTGTGTCTTTCTGTCCTGCTGATGTTTGTGTAATTCTGAGTCACAGTGTGTTGCTCCAAAACACTTCCTGCTGCCTGACAGCTGTCTTAGCAGGCATCTTTAACAGACAACAAAACAAGCACAATTTCCATGTATATTTACACACTGTTATAAAGAAAATTCTGTGTTTGTGTGTGTGTGTGTGTGTGTGAAGCGTGTACGTTGCCACTGTCACGTAGCCTGCAGCAGGCCCACAGAGGGTTTTGGACAAACCTCCTCCCTCTCTGTCTCTCTCTCCACACACACACACACACACACACACACACACACAGAACAACAACAGCATAGGGTGAATACAGTGATGTTGTTGAAATGCACTCTGAGCCATTACTGTTCAGCCCAAAGGCAGACGTTCACACAGAAACGCCGCTATTTCCTGACTACTTTTCACTCCAGTCTTTGGTTATGAAAGATTATAACTTAATTGGATTACTAAACTATGCAAAAAAACAAATCTAGGTTAATTAATCTATTTCTAGATATTTTCTAAGTTCAACATTGTGAAATTGTCATATTTTATTAGCAGATCATTTTGCTTACAGCATTTCAAACTTTTTTTTTTTTTTTCTAGACATACAGCACTGTGCAAAAGGTTTAGGCACATGCAAAGAAATGCTGTAGAGCAAAGATGCCTTCAAAACAATGAAGTTAAATGTTTCTACATTTAATAAAAAATACTGTAAAGAGCAGTAAACAGCAGTAAATGAAACAAAATCAATATTTGGTGTAAAAATAAAAATAAAAATAGTAGTCTCCAGTATAATTTGTGCAGTTTTATAAGGAAATGAGCTGGTAAGTTTTATTGAGCATCTTGCAGAACCAGACACAGTTCTTCTGGAGACTTTGACTTTCGCACTCGCTTCTTATTTTTGCAGCGAAACCCAGCAGCCTTCATTGTGTTTTTTGTCTGAAAAGTGTCTCTTATGTAATATGCTGCTTTCTTTAATGACATACAAACATTTTTCTGTAACATTTAATTTTGTGCTAGAAAACTAATGTTTGGGAATCATCTAATCTAATGTTTTTTTTGTTCTGACTTGATAATGTAGACGTCATAAAATAAAACATCTATAACAAAGTTTGTACTTAAAAAAAAATAAAAAATGGTGCCTACAATTCTTGAACAGTACTGTAGTTTTATGATGGTATTTAGCTAAATGACTCACCTCTACTGGCAGTGTAAATAAATATGTTGCATATAAATAAGATTTTTATTTTAATCATATTGCCGTTGCACAGTCTACAGACTTACGCCAAGTATGCATACTAATCCTAGTTGTTTAACACAGGATAACCAAATATTCCTCCAAACTTTAATTGTTTTCTTTTGGCTCACTGTTAGACTGTTCATCTCTTGGCTCACTGTTAGCACTGTTAGCCTGTTAGCCTGTTGTTTTTGATTGTTGGTTTGTTTGTTGCTTTGTTTCCCTGCTACCCTCATACTAGCTCCCTTGGTTTGAGAACAGGTAAGATTGTGCGCGCACCTACATCCCACCACGCAGGTGTGTTGAATGTCTAGACACCCTAGGCTAGAGGGCGGGTGCCACCTTTGTATTTCTTGTTAGCTTAGCCTAGTGTAGTTAGTTAGTTTTGTGTTATGTTATTTGCAGTCAGGTTAGCTACTTCAAATACAGCCTAGTGTAGTCTTGTTTTACTGTGTTCATTTCTTTGGCACCGTCCATGTTCTCTCTCTCGGGTGAGACTAGTTCCCCTTTTGTCCTTGTTTTGTGGTTGTCCCGTGTCTGTCTGTAAATACCAGTCCTGTTATATGTCAGGAAATAAAGTGATAACCCTACCTCCACCCTCCTGTCCTACTCATACCCACCATCACCACCATAATCCAATCAACCCGCAATTTTAATTGTTATTGTTCTTACACTCACCCTAGACCTTACTTTCTGTGGGAACGTAACAAGTTCTTTTGTCACTTCAGAAACAGTGCACATGTCATTAATATGACTGAAGAGCAGGTATTAAATGTGTAAAAGCCTGTTTCCTCTATTTGACAGACAAAAAAACCCTAATTTTTTCATCGGTGACATAATTTTTCTTTTTCTACTTCTTATTGACAGAAAGACAAACACTGCTGAATCTCTTGTACTGTACAGTCCCTCCAGGATTTTGTGATTTTTGCGATTAAAAAAATTAATGCAAAATCCAGCAAACTCCACAATATTCGGAGGAGCTCACAATTTTTCAGAATTACTGCAGATTTTCAGCAGATTTGGGCCAAGACGTGTGATGTGACATCATCACAACGCGCATTCAACCAAAGCCCTCTTCGATTCACGTGTTGAACATGAGTACAGCTAAAAGGTCTCATTTATCAACAAACATCACTGCGAAAGACAAGTATTCGACATTTCGCGAATTCAAGTAGTTTTCTGCAGAAAAGCACAAAAAAACTCTGCAAATTAAATCACACACACAAAAAAAACCTCCTGTTCGGTAAATCTACAGGAATCCTGTATGGACTGTATTATAAGCACAAACCAGCAACACAACTGATGTCTGATGATAAAGAATTAATGATAATAATAATAAAAGTGAAATACTGTATCTAAAGAAACACTTGACAGTGGAAAAAGAAATAAGCTCTTTTAGCTTCTAATTTAAATGTTGACTAAATTAATTTATATGTTTCAATTATTTACATACATTATGTACATACAGTACATATATTTCTCAATTGTTAGATATTCCTGATCAGGTCATCTGAGTACAAATGGAAAGGACCATGTAAAATATGTAAAAGTAAATAAATGCAATGTCATGCTTTTGACTTTAGCGAAAAATCATGTTTTATTGTAATTATTCTCATGCATGCACTTCTCGCACGTTTTTCTCTCACTACAGGTTATTCAGCACGTGGGCAGCAATGGACTTGACGGCCAGCATGGTCTCCTCACACGTGGGTTTGATCTGAGACTCGGGCAGCAGGAAGCCGTAGCGGCCGGTGTCACGGAGCTCGAACGTGAACGAGTATTTCACACCCAGATCATAGGCCCAATCATCAGAACCGCCAGCAGCAGGGTCTGCAGGGAAAAGATGCACACACACACACACACACACACACACACACACACACACACACACACGCACACACACACACGGATAATAAAGCATTACACGTGGAGTTAGTGAATAGTACTGAATCATGATTGTGTATTAACAATAACAGCAGAGCACAGATGTAATAAGATAACACACACAGAGTCCAGAGTGGCTCAGATTTGAATGATTAACTTGAACAGGACTCAATACTCACAGGAGTAACTGCAAGCAAGGCATGATGGGAAACTTGGATGGACATTGTGTGTGTGTGTGTGTGTGTGTGTGTGTGTGTGTGTGTGTGTGTGTGTGTGTGTGTGTGAGGTACTTACAGATAGTGGTTGCTCCAGGGCCGCTGGTGTAGCGAGTGCCATACAGACTGCGCAGAGCCTCTGATGCGGCCACGGCCATGCTCATCTAGCGCGCACACACACACACACACACACACACACACACACACACACACACACACACACACACACACACACACACACACACACAGAGAGAGAGAGAGCGTATTAACTTGCATTACAAGAGCAATTCCACAAAAAATAAATACCACAGAATATAACACAAATTAAAATGTAATATTCTAATAATGTAAAAATTTTAATGATTAATTAACAGAGATAAATAATTAATACTTATTAATATTATACCTATAACCCAAAAAACAAACAAACATACAAATACAAATGTAAATTCTTCTGCATTTTGTGTTACATCCTGGAACTGAAATGGACTTAATGAGGATTAGGACTTAATTGAGGGGGGGTCAATATAGTTTGTAAAATTATTTACAAAGAATTAGAAAACATACAAGTTGTGATTGCATAAGTATTCAGCTTTCTGTTTAAAACCTCAGCAACGTTTCAGCATGTGCTTTAGTGTTTGTCCACAAGTGTCATAGTTACTAAGCAACGACAATACTTATCTTAATCCAGCTTCGAAATAAAATTCAATAAGCGCCTCAGTGATGGTACAGGACACTGCTGGGCGCGTACCATGACAATGTAATGCAGGGAGGGACTAAAGGAAGAATTGTGAGGGAACCTGAAAATATTGCAAGGGAACACAAGACTATTTTGAGGTGGTGGTAACTCAGTGGTTAAGACTTCAGATTGGAAAGTCGTGAGTTCAAATCCCAGCACCACCAAACTGCCACTGTTGGGCCCTTGAGCAAGGCCCTTAACCCTCAACTGCTCAGTTGTATAAATGAGAAAATGTAAGTCGCTCTGGATAAGGGGCGTCTGCCAAATGCCATGAATGTAAAAGTGAGGGAACGGAAAACTGTTGTGAGGGAACACAAAAATGATTATAAGGAAACGCAAAACAGTTGTTAGGAAATGCAAAGCTATTGAAGGAAACAGAAAACTATTGCGAGGGAACGCAGAAAGTATTGGGAGTGAACACCTTCTTCTTTTCCTTTCGGCTGTTCCCTTCAGGGGTCGCCACAGCGAATCATCTGCCTCCATCTAGCCCTATCCCCTGCATCCTCTTCTCTCAGACCGACTACCTTCATGTCCTCCTTCACTACATCCATAAACCTCCTCTTTGGTCTTCCTCTCGGCCTCCTGCCTGGCAGCTCTAACCTCAGCGTCCTTTTACCGATATATTCACTCTCCCTCCTCTGAACATGTCCAAAACATCTCAACCTGGCCTCTCTAACTTTGTCTCCAAAACATCTCACATGTGCTGTCCCCCTGATGTACTCGTTCCTGATCCTATCCATCCTCGTCACTCCCAAAGAGAACCTCAACATCTTCAGCTCTGCTACCTCTAACTCTTCCTCCTGTCTTTTCCTCAGTGCAACTGTCATTGGGAGTGAACACCATTAGCGCATTTTGTCCGTAGCTGAGTTTTTACCCTAAAATTATTGCTCTATTTTGCCCCATAGTGGAATAACAGAGACTTTTTTTTCATGGGTTGTATACTTGACACCTGTATTCTAACCTGTAAACCTGTGTGAACTGATTGAAGTCGTTATGTGCGCCGTAAGTAGTCGGGACAGCTGGAGTCATCCTCATCTCTACTCCAGGGTGTATCAGTCAAAACATTTCATCAAGGCATCAACGCTATCTGCTTCACCACTGAGCTGCCTCGCTAAACACGTCTGTTTTCAGGAGAACAGGTGAGTTTGCACAGCTGAAACCCCTCACTGTACTATCAGCTCTAAATTTAGCATGACTGAAAGTTTTCAGGTCAAACTTTCATTATCGTGTGTGTGTGTGTGTGTGTGTGTGTGTGTGTGTGTGTGTGTGTGTGTGTGTGTGTGCATGTGGAGCACTACCAGCTCGGCATGGTCTTTGGCCTGATCGTATTTGTAGGAGTACGGGAACAGGAGGAGCTGAGAGTACGAGTGGATGGTGAGGTAAGCCTTGATGATGGACTTGTTCTTGCGGATGAAGTTTGCCACGTTCTGCACCTCGATCTCCGACTCAACAGAAGATCCACAGTAAGTGTCACTGCAGGGGTTACTGGAGGCTCCCAACGCTGTGTGTGTGTGTGTGTGTGTGTGTGTGTGTGTGTGTGTGTGTGTGTGTGTGCGTGTAAGAGAGGGAGAGAAAAAAAATCATATTATTCCAAGCTGTTCCTCCTTCACATCTTCCTCTTACTGGTAATAATATTAACTCCATATACATTGTATATTTTAATATATTTTAAAAGGCAGCTTTAATATAAAACGACAACAATAATAATTATTATAATAAATGAAATAAATTAAATGTTCTATTATTCCCGCATTGTCAGAGTTGCTTCACAATTCAATACCAAAAACCACAAATAAATAAATAAATAAAAACAAGAAGAAACAAACTGACAAATAAACAAACAAACAAACAAATGAACAAACCCAAAGAGTAACAAAAGCAAAATCAGATATTAATAAAAACATCTTGCGTGAAGTACAATAGTGAAAATGAAATAAAAGTAAGCATAATCTTTCAATTAATATTGAAAAAAAGTAAAAAAAAAAAGTAGTGGTGAAAGAAAAATATTTAAAATGATCTATTATTACCTCTGTATCAAAGTTGGTTTACTATTTAAGACCAAAAAAAAGGATAATTAGATGAATAAAAAGCAAAAAGAATAAATGTGCAAATAAAATAAATAAATAAATAGAAATAGAAATAAATATAAATAATTTTAAAATAAAAAAAAATATTATTTAATTGATGCAAAATGAATAATATTAAGGATAATCTATAATTCAATAAACACCAGCAACAACAATAATACTTTGTTCATTATAATTATTAGAAAAAAACGTTTTACAAATATCTACAGTATTTATCTGATTCATCTAATAAATATATTTACAGTATGTAAATATCTAATTACATAAATAGCCTCAATAAATCCCCAATAATAATAATAATAATAATAATAATAATAATAATAATAATAATAAAAAGCAGAAATAAAGTACAGTGAAGTACAATAGTAAGGATGATGATGTTTACCAAAATGAATAAATATAAAAATATAAGGAATATGTTTAGTTGTATATCGGAGCTGTACTCACTGCACCAGCCAGCGTCGAAGTTCCTGTTGGGATCAGCACCGATGCAGCTGGATCCATTCTTGCGAGAGCGAGTCTTCCTCCACATCCTGTCCTGCAGGAAACACAACAAAACACCGCGTTTTATTTCTTAATCTCATATTAAAAAGTTTCCAGGTCATCAGTTAACAAAAAGAAATAGACAAGTGTGCTCGATTCAAAAACTGTAAAGTAGTTCTGACAAACCTTAGTACTATTTACTTAAACAAATAAATGGAGCACATATGTAACACAGTGTTCATTTTAACCAGTGAGCTATAATTTAGATTTAGATTTAGGTCTATTCATAAAAATAGATAATACTTCTATTCATATTGTTCCTTTTTAAAAAAAAAAGAAATTAAAATGGACCAGTGACTAAAACTATTAGTAGCTCCTTCAAAAAGAAGTGCTATATTACAGATAAAACATTTCATCACAGTTGAAAAGGTTGCTAATTGATGAACCATAGTTTAAAAAAACGGTGTTTGAAACCTAATGGAGGAGTAAAACACGTACGCTCTTCCAGGTGTGCTCGTAACCGTCCACGTTAAACACAGGCAGCACGAAGATATCCATCGTGTTCAGCAGGCTGGTCATCTGAGGGTCACTTCCGTAGGTGGTCACGGCCTAACCGCGAAGAACATTACAGTGTCACAGATTACTTCTAACCATGTGACATACAGTAATAATGTAACATTCACACAAGTACAACTATGCGATTAAAATACATGGCAGTCGTGTTACAAACCGATGAAGGTGTTGAATGGAGTGAGAGTGTTATTGTAATGTGTAAGGAGGTGAAAGAACCCTGTAGTGTTTGTTACAAGTGTGTACAAGCAGGCGTACAAAAAAGCAATAAAACACTTCAGAATGTGCTGTCATTAGCAAATAAACAACTTCTGCATGGTCACAGTAACTGCGCCTTGCATTAAGATGCATCACACCGCTCCATCGTTGATTATTTTCCAATCACGGTATGTCCTGGAGTGTTTTATGTCTTACTTAACACCCCTTGATAATTAATCACCTCCTGGATGAACCACTGACAGAAAGCGGGGCTGATCCACTCGCGGGCGTGAATTCCACAGTCCATGAAGATGGCAGGCTTGCTGGAGCCATTGCTCTTTCCGATCTGTGGAAAAAAAAAAAAAAACAAACTTTTTTATCCAATGTTCATCCAAATTTAAACAGCAACGGCATTTAGTTGATGTCACTAAGCACTTGCATCAAATCAGTGATAATGATTCATATATGGCTGCACTGACCATTTTAAGAAACTCATTCTTAAACATCATTAAAATACATTTAAAATGTATCTTTTTATTAAAATGTGAATGTGAACCTAAATATGAGAGTGTGAGAGTGAGAAAAAAATACTTTGACCTTAACATCAGCTTCATATAGGGTTTGTACACTTTACACAAAATAGCCCGTACAGTGCCCTCCACTAATATTGGCACCCTTGAAAAATATGAGCAAAGAAGGCTGTGAAAAATTGTCTTTATTGTTTAACATTTTGATCTTTTGTTTAAAAAATTTATAAAAAATTCTCTGCTGTAATGGATATCAAACAATTGCAAACACAACACAGGTTTATAAAAAAATATATATATCTTTGTTAAATATAGGTGTGCAACAATTATTGGCACCCCTATGAATTCATATGAGAAAAATATATTTGAAGTATATTCCCATTAATACTTTACATTTTATTTTAGTGCACCTGAGTGACTAGGAACAGGAAATTGTTCAACCATGACTTCCTCTTTCACAGGGGTATAAATATGAGGTAACACATAGGCCTCTACTTTCATCCAAAAACAAACTCAAGCGTCTTCAGTTTGCCAGACACTACTGGAACTTCAAATGGGATCGGGTTCTACGGTCAGATGAAACCAAAATAGAGCTTTTTGGCAATAAACACCAGAGGTGGTTTTGGTGCACACAGAGAGGTAGCCATATGGAAAAGTACCTCATGCCCACGGATAAATATGGTGGCGGCTTAAAATGGCTTAAAATGGGCCGTGGTTGGATCTTCCAGCAGGGCAATGATCCAAAACATACATCTAAATCAACACAAAAATGGTTTACTGACCGCAAAATCAAGGTCCTGCCCTGGCCATCCCAGTCCCCTCACTTGAAACCCATAGAAAACCTGTAGGGTGAACTGAAGAGGAGAGTCCACCAGCGTGGACCTTGAAAGTTGAAGGATCTGGAGAGATTCTGTATGGAGGAATGGTCTCAGATCCCTTGCCATGTATTCTCCAACCTCATCAGGCATTATAGTAGAAGACTCAGAGCTGTTATCTTGGCAAAGCTAGGTAGCTCAAAGTATTGACTAAAAGGGTCTCAATAATTGTTGCACACCTATATTTAACAAACAGTTTTTTTTTTTGTTGATAAACCTTTGTTTTGTTTGCAATTGTTTGATATCCATAAGAGCAGAGTATTTTTGCTCCCTAGACTCCAGGTCACGGATGGTTGTGGAATTCTTTGGGATTCAAACTTGCGATGATAGGGCAAATGCTTTTTCAAATTCATTCCAATGGCACTTTTGTGAGATGTTCAAAGTTTAGGAGTTCCTCCACTCTAATGGCGTTTTCCAGAACTTGATAGCTCCATGATCTTCATGATGCTGTATGTTTAGGAATGTTTGCTAACAAACTCTGGTTCTTCCGGAGATAGTTGTTTTTATATTGAATCCGCTGACATTTAATTGTACGCAGGTCGACTACCAATGTATATGACCCTATGAAATTTGTTAAGTTTGTTGATTCTCACTTGTACACTTTTGTGGCAGCTAGAACTTTCACAAAGTGTGGATATTAACCAAAGCCAAAGCACACACTTTTTCAGTAGGCTACAGCCTACAATATAACCCTGTTTGTTAGCTTATTAGATTATTATATTTGAATTCAGATTCTGATGTGAAACTCAATGTCCACCTTTTCAAAAGCCTACAACTTACCTTGAGCAGGTGCATGGTGCGGCCTTCGAATGTTTTCCCAAGCGTCGACTGGCTGATCAGTGCAGGGTTGCCTTTGGTGATGGAGCTGACCCAGGCCTCGATCTGTCCATCACACCAGTATGCAATTAGTACACACTCTGTACTCTACACAAACTGAGAACATTAGCTAGGTGTGAAGGGAAAAAATACACACATCTGCCCAGCTGTTGTACTTTATATAGCTGTGGGCTTTGGTCTGCTTGTTGTTGTCAAACTGTTGTCTCACAGCCGTCTGCACATCCTCAATCAGCACTCTGTAACACACACACACACATGAGCCAAACGCCACTCTACAACATGCTCATAGCATTCTTAATGAAGTTTGTCTTCAGAATCAGAATCTCTTTATTTCTCCAAGTATGTTACATAAACAAGGGATTTGACATGGTGTGTGCAGACCAGACAATTGCATGGACTATTAGGAATATAAAAAAAAAGACATTTAACTAAGGGACATTTTAAATAAAATTGAAATAGAATAATAGAGTAAAATATTGGATATAAAGAAGCAATTGTGAAAGTAACCAAAAGTCACCAAAAGATAAAGAAGTGAAAATATATACAGTACTGTGCAAAGGTTTTAGGCACCCTATTTTTTTAGTACAAACTTTGTTATAGATTTTTTTATTTTATGACGTCTACATGATCAAGTCAGTACAAAAAAACATGTTAGATTCCCAAACATTAGTTTTCTAGCAAAATTAAATGTTACAGAAAAATGTTTGTATGTCATTAAAGAAAGCAGCATACTACGTAAGAGACACTTTTCAGACAGTAAACACAATGAAGGCTGCTGGGTTTCGCTGCAAAAATAAGAAGCGAGTGCGAAAGTCAAAGTGTCCAGAAGAACTGTGTCTGGTTCTGCAAGATGCTCAATAAAACTTACCAGCTCATTTCCTTATAAAACTGCACTAATTGTACCGGAGACTACTATTTTTATTTTTATTTAAATTTTTTTTGTCACACCAAATATTGACTTTGTTTCATTTACTACTGTTTACTGCTCTTTATGGTATATATATATATATATATATATATATATATATATATATATATATATATATATATATATATATATATGATAACACTGGTTATCATATATAATATATATATGATAACCAGTATATCATATATATATATATATATATATATATATATATATATATATATATATATATATATATATATATATATATATATATATATATATATATATATATATATATATATATATATATATATATATATATATATATATATATATATATATATATATTTAAAAATGTAGAAACATTTAATTTAATTATTTTGAAGGCTCTACAGCATTTCTTTTACAGGTACGTTTTGTTTATATGTTGCATTGTGAGAAATGATCGTAACACTGTAAATCCAGAATTTCTTAGAGTACAGTCTATGTTAGTCTATGTTAGTATAGTCTAGAAGCATATACTGTCAGTGTTCAGCACTAGCCTGAATCTACCAGTGATTAATGTTTTTGTTTCTAAATTGAAATGTAATCTATTTTTGCCTCGTTCTGCTATTTCTGATGATAGGTAATGATAGTTGCTTTCTCAGTCAGACTCACTGGTAGTCCATGCCGCTCTGCTGCAGCATGACGGAAACCATGTCAGTGTGAGAAGCAGGGATATGGACATCGACTTCGGTGTAAACTGTGACCGAGTCATCACTGTCAGGGCTCCAGAAGTCCACCTGCAGAGGGCATAATACACACCACACTGTAATAACTGACTCATTCGTGTTTCTTCTAAACATGGACACACCTCCTGAGAGTGTTATCGCTTCAGATCTGAGGGCTAACTCGGATAAACATGGACATACCTCCTGACAGTGTTATCATTTCAGAGCCTTCACTGTGAGGTTAATTATGTGTCATGGCTGTTGTCAAATTGCAGTATATAGAATAAAAGCATGTCTTGTACGGAAATATATTTGTGCCGAAAGTATTAAACATAACTTTTCAAGAAACAAACAAAAATATACAATGAGAAAGAAGAAAAACACTCTGAAGTGACTAAATAAGTAAGTCATTTCCACTACAAAGTACAAACACTATAACTATACAGAGAACTGCATCCAGAACGCTCTCCATTCCTGGTCAGGGAGCTGTCCATCCAAATCTCACTAGCCAATGAGAATAAATCACTATCAAGCCCCGCCCACACGTAAAAGTTGTGCTTGCGGAGCGTAAACGAAAATTTCGAAAGGCGTAAACAAAAACTCTGGCAGCGCATTCATAAACCCTGATTAGCGGAAACAAAGCTTAGAAAACTGCCACTGAGTTCACTGTGTTCAGTTTCAGAGTGTTTTTCTTCTCTCATTGCACGTTTCTGTTCTTTTCTTGAAACGTTACGTTCAATACTTTTGGCATGAATTTCATTCCGTAGTCTTGAAGGTCTTGAACGTGATGACGCAAGCGTCATTACAATTGCTTTGAAGTTTTACCACTTTATACTTTTATCTTTTTGAATTTTTATGGTGCCAGCTCCAGAAAAAAAACATTGTTTTCAGAGTCATTTCAGAGTCAGTCACATTTCACTATTAATTCTTTAAATGAATAGAATTGTGTTATTTTTCATCAGAGATAATATGATTTTTTTTTTTTTAACATGGCTCGCCTTGGATCTAATGGTGTTCAACTGTTTTTCACTGAAAGACGAAGATGAAATGAACTTGACTTTTTGGGGTACAAATTGACTTAATGAGTGCTTTTTATCTTCTAAGCAGTAATAACTAAAACTCTACTTTAGAATATGGGGCACATATTGTAGTATTAGTGACATATTTAGCTTTTATAAGCTCTTAAACTGATACAACGCAGGTGTAATATTATACACCAATAAGACGTGAAATTATATGATTAATTCATGCTCAATAATTTGCATAACAAGGTCTTAATAAAGCATTAATTTGCACATTATCACAATTAATAATGGATTTATTAGTCATTTTCACACAACAGATACCTGATTATGAACCAATAAATGTGTTTATGAAAATCTAAAATCTAATTCATAGTGAATAACCATTTATAAGTGTCTAATTTGGGCTTTACTGAACAATGAACGAGACCTCGATGAACCCCTAATAGTTGTTCCTTATGAATAAATTGTTGGTTGGTAAATTGTTAACATGGACATTAAGATTATTAATTCATTAATAGTCTGTATATTGAGTTGTGAATAATAATAATAATAATAATAATAATAATAAATTATGCAAATCACAAGACTAATATGCCCCTAACCCCTAATATGTGTTCCTTAAACTAAAGTGTTATTGAGTCCTATTTCTGGATGAGGAATGAATGGAATAATATGATTTTCATCATATCCTACACCGAAAAAACAAAAAAAAAGAAAACAAAAAAAGATTTGTTGGCTCAACATCCATTACATATAAATATAAATAGATTAAACTCAAAAACCTATATTTTAAGGACATTTTAGCTTTACTCAACATACATTAGTGTGTTCAACACAAAAATATCAATTACTAAGGCGAACTTAAGAGTATGCATAAAGTGAACGAAAAAAATGTGCCACGTCATCTACAGTTACAGTTAGGTTAAGGTTAAGGAAACCTAACTTAAAATTTGAAGTATGACTGTGAGCCACGTGATATGCAAATATCCAGTGAAAAACTTTGTCGGGTAATATTTAAATAAACGAAATAAAATATTAGAGTTTTACTTTTTAACATCCATTAATTAACATCCATTAATTGCTACGAATGTTAGTACTTCAACCATTAGAAACTTAAACTTATTAAATACTTATGAATACTTGGTAAAAAAAAAGAAAAGTTTGCGAGTATGCATCAAGTTTGCGCGAGTGTTTCATAAGATATATACACGCATCGAGTAACGAGTTTGTAGCATTGCAATCTGTCAAACAAAACGCTTCTTTTTTGAAAACCTTTTGTTTTAAATAAGTGATATTTTTTCTTATTGTGCTGTGCTCAACTCAACATCAAAAAATAGCTTTATTTCGTGATAATTGTCTGTGTTGTTTATTTTAAGATGTCGAAGGTTCAGGTTCAACTCAATGAATTACCTTGTGTCAATGTAAATGAGCTACACAAAAAGCTTAAATGGTAATTTGAATCAACTTGCAATTACTTGGTAGATTCTATTGGTTAAAATTTTTTTTTCTTGTTAATTTTACTTAAAATTACTTCAAGTTGAATTTACTTAAAAAGTGTGAAGCAAAAATGGTGCGTATATATTTTAATTAAATCCAGCACATCATTTTTTTTTTTTTTTCAGTGTAGATCAGAACCTTGGTATTCGCTTCTTCGTCATACAAAAGGGTTAGTCGTAATAAATAAACCTAACAAATACCTCCACGTTGCTGGCAAGCTCCTTGATGAATGATACGTGTGTATCGCTCACAGGCCAAAGACGGAAAACTTTATCCCTGTCAGGAAAAAGGCGAGAGAGATGTTATCATTTTTTTTTTCATTGTCTTTGATTTAAATCGATGAAATATTTGCATTAAAAAAATCCCTACAATTACCCAACATAGCGGTTCGGCTCACAGAGAGCCACTGCTACCAGTCCCAAAAACAGCAGAACCTTCATCGTGCCTGATCGACTGTCACTGGCGCTCCATCACTTGCTTTTATAAGATGGGATCATCAGGAGCTGTCCAATCCCTGAGGACCTTTTCACCAATGTATCAGGTCATTTTTTAGCTGTGAGCTTGTCTTGTTTAAACAAGAGTCATCATTCAATGATTAACATGTGAATGAGTATATTTATGGATGCTCTAAAAAAGACAGATAGCGAGATGGGGGTTTTACGCCAAGGACACGTGTTTGATAGTGAAAGAACTATAGAGGTACATGTTAAGCTATTAGTTTTAAAAGGATTTGAAGATGTTACTTTTCAATTCAATTCAATTCTTTTCTACTTTTTTACTTTTTAATTAAAAATTCATTCATTGAGTTACTTTTTTTTTTTTAATGTTATTAAAATTATATCCATAAGAATCAGAGGAATAGGAGAAGAACCTTCACAAAACATCAGCGTTATTTATTTGCCTTAATATAAAAATGTGTACACTGAGGTATTTATCACTTTTCTCAACATATACATTCTTCTAATGTATAGTTCTTAAGGAAGAAACTTTCAGAGGCAACACTAGGGGTTTCATAATTATCAGGAAAAATGACACTTTCTATATATACATGTTTAAACGTCTGGCAGTCTGGGAAAACCAAAAAAAAAAAAAAAAAAAAACAGGTTTCTGCCTGTAACATACTTTAACTTCTCAGACTGATTAATTCGTGCTCAGAAATTTGCATAACGAGTCCTTAACAAAGCATTAATTTGCACATTATCACAATTAATAATGGATTTTATTAGTCATTTTCACATAACAGATCCCTGATTATGACCCAATACATGTGTTTGTGAATAAAATTTAATTCATAGTGAATACACCATTTATAAGTTTCTTATTTGTGCTTCACTGAACAATGAACAAGACCTCAATTAACCCCTAATAGTTGTTCCTTATAAATAAAAGCGTAGCAGTCTGAGAAAACTTCAGGTTTCAGGTTTCTGCCTGTAACATACTTTGACTTCTCAGATTGTAAAAACATGGACATATTTCCAAAAATGACATGTAAATATGTATCATTTTTCAAATTTTCCTGCTAAGATCATGTTGGGTAAAGAGACAATGGTGGTGCAAACGGTGTAATTAGCACAATGTCTTCACATAGTGTTTTGTTGGATAAGTGCATAATTCAGTTTGAAATCAAAAACCAGCCGCCAAAACGTCCGCGATGCTCCTGCGCTGCATTCGGAACGAAATCTTTAAATGCAATTTTCTCCCTTTTCACTTGTTAGAACTTCAGTTGTGGTTGAGATACAGTACATGCAAAAGACAAACACGTTTAACTTCAGGAAAGTCTATAGTATTCAGAACTATAGTAAAAAAAAATGTCAACATTTCACCATGTGTATGGTTTTCCCAGCCTGCCACACAGATATTCTTAAAAAAAAACAACAACTAATGTTATGCCATTGAGCACATTCATCATCACAATAATCCATTTAATGACTGAAACAGAGATATAAAAATGTCCACTAAATGTTACTAAGATGTTTCTAAGAAGGCATATTTCAAATACAAATACAAATATTAAACTATTTACATGTATGATAAATATGTAACATCTAAAACAATCAGTTGTACCACCAAAAACTATTAACGGTCACATTCTACAGTCTCTAACTCACATCACAATTGTATTAGTATGAGAAAGATAACAGGTCAGCAGTCTTAAATACATGATCTAGGTGAATATATTAACTGAATCTATCTAAACCCGAGGATGTTTCACTGCGATATGTCTACATGTTCAGTTTCTTCTCAGTTTCTTCTATGTGTTGAGTCTCTTCTCATGTTCAGTTCAGTCAACTTCTCAAAACCTGAAATGACCCTCTGGATTTGTAACACTGTTAATATTTCAGATCCTAGAATGTGTGTGTGTGTGTGTGTGTGTGTGTGTGTGTTCCACAAATTCCTGTAAATCTATTATGCATATATACAAGTCAAACATCATGATTATATCATAATAGAGGCTAATAATTCAGATTGGAATTATTTTTAATCATGTCTTGGCTTTAGATCCCTAAAGCCATAATGTAGATGCTATAGTCTATACATAATTGTATGTTTAATTATCATCAGATATTTGTATGTTAAGAACGATGAAAATACTGACCAGGGGAAATTTGGTATTTCTATTAAAATGCACCTGAATTGCATATAAGCTGTTAATACTGATCGTCACATCATTGTTCTATAAGTTAACACAGATATTATTGCAAGCTATTGAACTACCTCTACCTCCTTTGTTATAATGTCTTTTTTAAAGTGTGTATTACCTTGCACTATGTTTAGGTTACATCTGCACTGTCCCGATTCTTAGGCTGTACTGTTGTTTTATAATGATTCAATCGAGCCGATTAAAAGCAAGTGTATCGTATGCCTGAGAAAAAAAAAAATGCCTGAAAAAACACACTTTAGTGCCAGACTCTTTGGTTGTTTTTATATCCCTCCTGTCAGTTATAGACGTCCTCGGCTTGTCTTTACTGCTTCAAAACGCAAACCTAGCAGAATCCGGTGCAGCATCGCCAGATGATATCACTTCAGGGGACAAAACATGATCTCCAGCAAAAAAAAAACAACAACAACAAAATCCTAAAATAAGGGAGCTGCTGTTCCAAGATGCACTGCAACAAGGGGTTTCTTATTTAGTCAAATATGCTGAATATGGATTTCTTATTACAAGATTATAAATCAAATATAAGATTATACAGATTATCTTCTGATCGGAAGGCCGTGAGTTCAAATCCCAGCACTGCCAAGCTGCCACTGTTGGGCCCTTGAGCAAGGCCCTTAACCCTCAACTGCTCAGTTGTATAAATTATATAAATGTAAGTCGCTCTGGATAAGGGCACCTGCCAAATGCTGTAAATGTAAATGTAGAAATACAGAAAATGCTTACAATTAGAAACATGATCTGCCAATAGAACTAGACAATTCCATTCATCCATCCTTTTTCCATACCGCTTATTTACATTTACATTTACGGCATTTGACAGACGCCCTTATCCAGAGCGACGTACATTTATCTCATTTATACAACTGAGCAGTTGATGGTTAAGGGCCTTGCTCAGGGGCCCAGCAGTGGCAGGTTGCCCGTCCTTATCCTACTCAGGGTCGCAAGGAGCCTGGAGCCTATCCCAGGGAACCCTGGACAGGGTGCCAACCCATCGCAGGACACAATCACACAAACATTCACACACTATAGACAATTTGGAAGTGCCAATCAGCCTACAACACGTGTGTTTAAACATGCGAGGGAGCTGGAGTACCCGGAGGAAACCCCTGAGGCACCGGGAGAACATGCAAACTCCACGCACACAGGGCGGAGACAGGATCTTATCTTATAATATTAAATACTAGATAGATTTGACTATATTCAAGATATTTTCACTTGCTAAGATATCATTGTGGAGAAACTGTGAAGGACATTGAAATAGACAAATTTCTTCTTTTGGACTGATAATACAGTAATTAAGTATAAACTTGTCAACTGTTTGGAACTATAACAGCAGCATATGACAAGGCAAAAGAAAAAAAAAATTTATTTGTCACATTAGTTACAAATAACGTCAGTATTCCACTTGTTTATACACAGGTGAGTCAAATTAAAACCTCATTTTTTCAAATGATTGTTTATTGTAAATAAGTAGTCACAAAAGTGTATCATGTTTAAGGTAACTTTTAAAGTTTTCATTTGACTCGCCCTCATAGCTAACAATTTCCGGCCCGATTTTTCTGTCGCTTATGAGGTTGCGGTTCATGGTATTCGATGACATTCTGAATAGGGCTGTTACATGAAAATATGTTGCTGAACAAGTCAGTAGGTTATTTTGTTTGTTTGTTTATAGCTAAATTTGTCCTAGTTGAATGATGGAAGGTTAGCTAGCTACTGAAATAAGGTCGATGGACTCTGTTGGCTGCTGCATGTTCTTGGAAGGAGTAATGGATAGAGGTGGAGTTAACAAGTTTAAAAAAAATGACTCCAAAGGTTTTGGGGCCAATAGAGCTCCAAAAAACTTCAAAGGAACAAAGGAAATACAGGCTATCCATTTGGTGTCTAAAATGCTGGAATAGATTTTTGAATAAGTCCAAGAAAGCAAGAAAGCTCCTTTAACAAAAAGAAATTTGAGATCTTTTTATGAGAACTCAGGAAACACTCTAGGGCCATGGTTCTCAAAATAGGATTTGTGAAGTATAGTCAGGGGGTCTGCGATTTTCTCATTTTTTTTTCTTAACCACAACCCACAATTATGAAAGTTATTATGCCTATGAATCATGTCCAATGGAATTTAATAATACTTTTAATAAAATTGGGTCATATGGGTGGAAATAAAAACTCCCTGGCTTCTAAATATTATTGTAACCCTTTAAATAATGTGCCTAAATATTTTGAATAGTTTGTTTGTAAAAGCGGTCCCTGGCCATAAAACGTTTTAGAACCCTTGCACTAGGCGACTGCTTGCTTACATATCTAGAAAGTGGAATAGTCTTTGGATGTTGCAAACATTGATTTTTCCAACAGGCTAGCCAAATTTGATTAGTAATAACACTGATAGACTGGCATTTGGCAGTACGTGCATAACCTTGAATTAAAAATACATAGAAGAGGATCTACTGGAATGCAATACAGTTCTTTGAAGGACATGTTAGAGAGTGCAGGAAGGTTCATGTAGGTCGTTTTAGGTTCTTAAGACTTTTATCGTTTTTCTTTATCTGGTCTTAACTATCTCAGTTTTTATCTCAGTTAAGATGGTGTTGTTATGAACACAGGTCAAGGAACGTGTAAGATGTTATGAGTAGGACTGGAGTGAGATAAAGTTTAGAGGTTAGGAGCTCAAGTCAGAAAAAGGGATGTTCAATTAATTAAGGCTGTACCTCATCATGCTGCAAACAGAATAAATTTCATATAAGTGTGAAATTAAATTGTACTCCTTTTTTCTTGGGGATACATATAACATTTAGAAAGGTGTCGATGTCTTGAATTTCTTAGATGTGAGGAAAACTGATGTGGGCTACTTATGTGCTCTGACCAGGGTTCCCAGATATGAAAAAAGAATCCCAAAACACAAGCATTATTGAAACATTTTGTTTCCCTTAAATGTTTTTCTTTTTTTTTTTTTTTTCTCACCAAGATCGTACATGTTCCTAAATGTCATATTATTTCATATTTTGTTACATATGTTGGCAGTTCAGTATCGCAGGCAAACCATGCACCTGGCAACACTGGCTACAAAGTTCAGAGCAACATGTGAAATTTAGTCCTGGTTTTGGCAACAAAACAAACAAACAAACAAGCAAACAAAAAAAAAAAAACACAAAAACTGGCCTCTGCTAACTGGCTAAAGCATAGTACATCAAACCATTCCCCATTTCGCACAATTTTTTGCATGAATGCATCTGAAATATGAGGAAAAAACACACTGTATGTTGCCAGTGTGTATGGTGCTTAAAAGTACGTGTTTAGACTCATACTCCAGTTTCATATATAACTAGCAAAGTTTTGCTGCAGAACACGGCCACCTAAAACCAGGCACAAACAACTCAGTACATCTGGCCCTCAGTGTAATACTATTACATTCAATAAAGACTTCCATCCATTCCCCAAGGCATGTGCCTGATTGTGTCTCATTTCTGGATTGAAGCGGGACGGAAAAAAAACCTACACTTTATTTGAAATGAATCAGTTAGTGTTTTCTTGTTACATTTTTATGCTAAAATATGTCTTCATAGACCTTCCAAATGCAAATGAGATGAAACAAAAAAGATGACTTTCCCAGTGATCTGATTGTATTAGGTCTCTGGCTCTTCCACTGTGTTAGCGTTATACTCAGAGTCTTTCTTATTGGACAGACGTAGCACTTAAGAAGCTCTGGTGGACAGAGCAGTCATCTTGGTGCTGATACTGGAGTTTCTCATAACAGGATTTGACTCACGGTGTAGCAGCCTCAGGAGGTTCTTTCGAAAGTTGTGGCCCACAAAGCTGTAGACAATGGGGTTGACGCAACTGTTAAAGTAAGCCAGGCATATGCTGAAGGGCATGGCCGTGTCTATGACATCCAGAACTTGACAGTCCGTCACCACCCCCAGCATTGCCAGAAGCTCCATGAAGTGGAAAAGCTGGTGAGGAGCCCAGCATACAAAGAACGCCAGGACAGCAGCAGCTAGCATACACAGAGTCTCGTCTTCCCGAGAATGTGCGCTCTTCCTCAGCAAACCTTTGGCTTTCAGCAGGGCGCAACCCATCAGGCAGTCACAGGTGATGATGATGAGAAAAGGCACAAGGAACCCTAGTACACTCTTAAGAATGCTGAGAGACACCAGAAGATGGATCTGCTTTTTGCTCTGCAAGATTCCACAGAGTGTGGAGGGATGATCCTTGACCCTGTAGATGTCCCTGCTTAGAGCAGTAGGCATGCTCAGAACAAAGGCGAATACCCACACTAGCACGCAGGTAATTCGGGCATAAAGCAGTGTACGCCGTCGCCGTGAGCCCATTGGATGAACGATGGCCAAGTATCGATCCACAGTGAGCGCCGTCAGGAAGAATATACTAGTGTAGAGGTTGAAGATAGCCAGGCCTGCGCTGGCCTTGCACAGGAAACTTCCAAAGGGCCAGTGGTAGCCCAAGGCAGTGAACGTGGCCCACATGGGAAGTGTGACGAGGAAGGTGAGATCCGATACAGCCAAATTGAACAGGAACACATTGGCCACAGTCTTCAGCTTCATGTAGCGATAGATAACAGCCACCACCATGCTGTTACCCAGAATCCCGATAATGAAGTTGCAAGCGTAGACGACTGGTACAAAGGTAAAGATGAAATTGTGGCTGCCGGTCATGTTGCACTTTAGTGGCAAAGCCTCGTTCAGTTCCGCCGTAAGGTTCTCCATTTCTGTGTTTATGGTTTTATGGTTTCAAAGGTTGTAAGGGCCTACGTTTGCAAACTGGGTGCTGTGTCCATGGGGTGCGTCTGGCTGATCACTTTTCTATCACAGTTCTGAGGCCTCACCGTGTCCTATAAAAGAGAACAACAAAAATGTCAATCATCATCCAGCAGAAAGGAGAGCGATTATTACCACAGTCATGGGTTGTAAAAGCTGGCCCCAAATGCCCAGTAAGAAACCCTTCCAGGCTACGTCCTCTCATTAAACCTCTACATCTAGTCTTTATATCATTTTTGCGAAACAAGACACCATCAAACGCTTATGCTGTATGATGTTTATGGTGAGAATAGGCTTTGAAACCATGATATACGAGCCGTCAAAGAACCTGTGGTTGGCCTTTCACAATCCCCCCCTCCAGGTAGTAAGAGGCAACAGTAAACATGTACAGTGTTTATGGAAGAGGTTGTCCATGTGGATGCAGCCGCCGGAAAAAAGACGACAGTTTATTTATGGTGTTATGACCTGCTCTAATGAAGTACAGCATGCTACAAGCATGCTCGGATAACTGCGCCATGAAACGTTTTGAGGTTCAGATGACGGCCGGAAGAGAGAAAGAGAGAGAGGAGAGACATGCACAGAGAGAGGTTTGTCACATTTCAGACTCTGTGGAGGCTGGGAGTCAGCGTGTGAGCATCTAATCAGCACACACCTAAACAAACAGGTCACCAGGGATCCAGACTGTGGAAACTTTTGAGAAAATCCAACATATTTACCGTGGAGAATCAGCCTGCAGCTCTGCTTTAAAGATGTCTCATTAAAGGACATAATATAAAATGTGGAAAAATGTGCAGCATCATGTCACTTGAGGTTTAATGGGATGAAACATGGTGCTCATTGTGGCCTTGCCCTTTTCTAAATGATTGTAATTTAGGTTTTAATTAGATCACTCAGATCAGCAAGCATTAGGCTAATGCCCTTTAATAGCTCAAGACTGGACTTTTTGGTTCATATTTAAGGCCTTAAACTTTAGTTTTTCCTTTTGAACACCAGAAACCAGACACTTTGGATGTAAATCATATGCTATGGCCTTCACACCCACCAGATCTCAACTCAGTTGAACACCTATGAGAGTTTTTGGAACAAAGTGTTAGACCGGCATCATCACAACATCATCTGAGGGAAAATGATTTGGAACGTCTTTTTTTTTTCATTGCTCCAGTACAGTTCCTGAGACTTGTAAAGTCAACACAAGGCACATTAAAGCTGTTCTGGTGGCTTGTGGTGGATCAACACCTGACTAACTCACTTTGCTTGCCTGTATATTATAATTTTTTATTATTAATTTTTATTATTATTATTGCTTATTCTGTAGTCTTCATTTTTCTTTCTTTCTTTCTTTCTTTCTTTCTTTCTTCCTTCTTCTAATTGAGTAGTAAATATGATCTGTCTGGGGGCACGGTGGCTTAATGGTTAGCACGTTTGCCTCTGGGGTCAAGGGTTCGATTCCTGCCATGGCCATGTGTGTGCAGAGTTTTCATGTTCTCCCCATGCTTCAGGGGTTTCCTCCGGGTACTCCGGTTTCCTCTCCTAGTCCAAAGACATGCATTGTAGGCTGACTGGCATGTTCAAAAGTGTCCGTAATGGGTGTATGAATATGTGTGTGAATGTGCCCTGCGATGGACTGGCTCCCACCACTATAACAACAACTAGTACTACTACAGTGCCCTCCACTAATATTGGCACCCTTGGTAAATATGAGCAAAGAAGGCTGTGAAAAATTGTCTTTATTGTTTAACCTTTTGATATTTTGTTCAAAAAATTCACAAAAATACTCTGCTCACATTGATAAACAATTGCAAACAAAACACAGGTTATATATAAAAAAAATCGTATATGTTAATATGTTAAAAATAGGTGTGCAACAATTATTGGCACCCTTCTAGTCAATACTTTGTGCTACCTCCCTTTGAGAACAGCTCTGAGTCTTCTACTATAATGCCTGATAAGGTTGGAGAATACATGGAAAGGGTTCTGAGACTCCTCTTCAGTTCACCCCACAGGTTTTCTATGGGTTTCAAGTCAGGGGACTGGGATGGCCATGGCAGGACCTTGATTTTGTGGTCAGTAAACCATTTTTGTGTTGATTTTGATGTATGTTTTGGCCCATTGTCCTGCTGGAAGATCCAACCACGGCCCATTTGAAGCTTTCTGGCAGAAGCAGTCAGGTTTTCATTTAATATCTGTTGATATTTGATAGAGTCCATGATGCCATGTATCCTAACAAAATGTCCAGGTCCTCTGGCAGAAAACCAGCCCCCAAAACATTAAAGAGCCACCACCATATTTAACCGTGGGCATGAGGCATGCTTTTGGATGAGAGTAGAGGCTTTTTTCTTGAAACCCTTCCAAACAACTTGTGGTGATGTAGGTGACTTCGGATTGTAGTTTTGGAGACTTTCTGCTCCCAAGATGCAACTAACTTCTGCAATTCTCCAGCTGTGATCCTTGGAGATTTTTTGACCACTCGAACCATCCTCTTCACAATGTGTTGAGACAAAATAGAAATGTGTCCAATTCCAGATTGATTCATAACATTTCCAGTTGACTGAAACTTCTTAATTATTGCCCTGATGGTAGAAATGGGCATTTTCAATGCTTGTGTTATTTTCTTATAGCCACTTCCCATTTTGTGAAGCTCAACAACCTTTTGTCGCACATCACAGCTCTATTCCTTGGTTTTACCCATTGTTATGAATGACTAAGGGAATCTGGCCTATCCTATGTGTTACCTCATATTTATACCCCTGTGAAACAGGAAGTCATGGTTGAACAATTTCCTGTTCCTAGTCACTCAGGTGTACTAAAAATTTAAAATATCAATGGGAATATACTTCAAATATTTATATTTTTCAAATATTTATATCTTTATAAACCTGTGTTGTGTTTGCAATTGTTTGATATCTATGAGAGCAGAGATTTTTTTTTTTAAACAAAAGATCAAAAGGTTAAACAATAAAAACAATTTTTCACAGCCTTCTTATATTTACCTTCTCATATTTACCAAGGGTGTCAATATTAGTGGAGGGCACTGTACTACTACTACTATTGCTAAAACTACTAAGACTACTACTATTACTACTACCACCACTACTACTACTACACATGATAATAATAATACAATTATTATTATTATTATCATTATTATTATTATTATTATTATTATTATTATTATTATTATTATTATTACTACTACTTCTACTAAATATTTCTCTTTTTCTGCTTATTTTTTCTTCTCTCTGATGTATTTTCATATTTCTGTACTCTGTAATCTGTCTACTTGTTTGATTGATTTAATATGATGGTATGTGTTTGTTAATCTAATCTAATCTAATCTAATCTAATCTAATCTAATCTAATCTAATCTAACAAAGTAAAGGCTCAGATTTAGAGCCTGTGTACTCTGTGTTACTGATAAAGACCACAAGAGAGCATACTTGAGCAGCCTTATGGAGAACCTGACCATCACTGAACACTGTAACAAAAGCCATAAAATTAAAAAGACAATATTATTATTAATATTAATATTAACATCCTCAACATTTTTCCTCTCCACTCTGCATACCAGTGTCAGTCCATATCCATTCTAGCTACATATCAAGCTGCTGTTACGGATCACATTTCAGGACCTGATCCATTTTAATTGCAACAATAATATGTCTCATTTTAACCAGTATAATATTTTCATTTTAAACCCGAGAGTGGTTTCATATGTGTGTGTGTCACATGCGCCTGTAGCTTTTCTCTAGTTTCACAGCTAAGGCCTCCCGGTGTAACAGAAACAGCTTTATTAGTTACAGATGTGGTGTTTGTTGCAGGAGGGGAATGTTGGGGTGCCAAAAACAACAGAGCGATGAAATAACACCCTGAGTTTCCTGCACAAGTCCCGCACTCACTAAAGCGTCCCTGCAGATGGAGCAGACCTGCTCTTACTTATTAATGTGGAAAACATTCAGTTCCATACAGCAAGTGTACACAGAGTATGGCACAGACATGCCCTGGCATCTGTTGGATAAATTATTTCTACATGTTTCCATGTTATTTGCCAAAATATACTTCAAGAAATAGCTGCTCGCTGGAAAAGTCTTTTGATTTTTGACATTTCTAGTGAGCAGTCATTATTATTATTATTATTATTATTATTATTATTATTATTATGGAAAAAAACTTTTTTTACTCAATATTTATTGCTGGTTTTATGCAAAGTAATCTCTTGCTGTTTACATCTCTAAGCTGTGCTGCTATGGTAACACTTGAATTTCTTTTGGTGATAAATAAATAAACAAATTATCTGTCTGTCTGTCTAATATTTTCCCCATCCTCAGTTCTTCTGCTTTTGTGTATATCTCATACTAAATTGTTTCAGAAATAAAAACATAATCTAAGATAAACCAAAGGCACTTGAGTAAACACAAAAAACAGTTTTTAAATTATAATGTTATTTATTGAAGCAAAAAAAGTTATTCAATACCAACTGGATCGTAAGTTGAAACTCAAGCGCAACTGGATTATGCAGCAAGACAATGATCCAAAGCGTAGGAGTAAATCCTAGTCCTAGAAGTCAGTGAAAGACTGATCTCCAGTTATCGAAATCGTTTGGTTGTGGTTATTGGTGCTAAAGGTGGCACAACCATATTTTAAGTTTAAGGGGGTAATTAGTTTTTCACATGGGTGATAGGTGTTGGATAACTTTTTTTGCTTCAATGAAAAAATTAATAAAAAAGTGTATTGTGTGTTTACTCAGGTTGCCTTTGCTTTATGTTGTATTTCGTTTGAAGATCTAAAACTATTTAGTATGAGATATACACAAGAACAGAAGAAATCAGGAGCCTATACTATACAGTTTACATCATTTTCATCCTCATTAAACCATTAATCCTGGGATGGGGGCAGAGTTATCCTGGATGAGACCACACCCATCAGGACAGAAGTGTTTAATCATAGAATAAAGGTGATCAGTCAGTATTCAGAAATGAAGTTCAGAACTTCAGTATTGATTTTCAGTCATGCTTCCTTCTTATGGACTCAAACTAGGACAGCAAAATAAATAAATGCCCCCTACAGCATGACAGAGCCACAGGTTTTTCCTTTAATTTGTCATCCTTCTGTTCAGGCTCAATGGAAAAAAAAATATATGTACATGACGGTTGCGGTTATAAGCAACAAACAGAACAGAGCATGAGAATTTTTTGTTTTCTCAGCATTTTCTCAGATGGGAAAGACTGTCAGTGGTTTGTGATTTAGGCACATGGGGTCACGGCAGGTCAGGAGGCCTGCTGTGGATGCAGTGACAGTTTGGAAATCACAGAAATGAAATACAAGATGGGCGCTATAGAGGAGGTGCTGTGCCACAGGAAACTCTGTTCTAGATAAGTCTACATCTGACTTCCTGAAAAATATCTGACCAATTTCTGACTAGTTGAGCTGAATTGTTTTATGGTTACATGATAAGTTATGTAATACATGTAACACTATTTAGTTAACGGGGCACATTACACATAGACACATGTCAAGAGGGCCGGGTCAAGAAAATGAATTTAATAATAGCTCTCAAAAACATTTTCTAGACCAATAATACATTAACTCAGGGGGCACAGTGGCTTAGTGGTTAGCATGTTTGTCTCACACCTCTGCGGTTGGGGGTTCGATTCCCGCCTCCACCCTGTGTGCGTGGAGTTCTCCTCATGCTTCGGGGGTTTCCTCCATGTACTCCGGTTTCCTTCACCAGTCCAAAGACATGTGCTGTAGGCTGATTATCATTCTTAAATTGTCCGTGGTGTATGAATGGGTGTGTGATTGTGCCCTGCAATGGATAGGCACCCAGTCCAGGGTGTCCCCCGCCTTGTGCCCCGAGTCCCCTGGGATAAGCGCTCCATGACCCTGTGTAGGATAAGCGGTACGGAAAATGGATGGATAATACATCAACTGTTAATATGTGCTCAGTCATTTCTCTAAAAGCTACATTCATGGGTTGAACAATTACATTTTGTAGAATTACTACCTGGAACTGAAATTAAAGTTTTTAAAATTTTGAAATCCCTAAAAAGTTAGGGATTATATGTCATAAATCTACATATAATAACCCATAATTTTGAAGTGGTTGAATTTTTATATATATATATATATATATATATATATATATATATATATATATATATATATATATATATATATATATATATATACTGTATATATAAATACATGCCCATTGCTGTGAAACCTCTAAAATAGTTCTTTTGGAAAGAGAAATAGGATCTTTGTTTTTGCTTGCTAATGAAGAATTACATCATTATCACATTTAATCAGTATCTGTTTATGGCCCTGGGGTTTTTGCTCTATTTTGGAGTAACCCAGACTAACTCTTTTTTTCAAATCCCTCATCCAGAAACAAACTCAAGCGTCTTCAGTTTGCCAGACACTACTGGAACTTCAAATGGGATCGGGTTCTATGATCAGATGAAACCAAAATAGAGCTTTTTGGCAATAAACACCAGAGGTGGTTTTGGCACATACAGGGAGGTAGCCATATGGAAAAGTACCTCATGCCCATGGTGGTGGTGGTGGCTCTTTAATGTTTTGGGGCTGTTTTTCTGCCAGAGGACCTGGACATTTTGTTAGGATACATGGCATCATGGACTCTATCAAATATCAACAGATATTAAATGAAAACCTGACTGCCTCTACCAGAAAGCTTCAAATGGGCCATGGTTGGATCTTCCAGCAGTACAGTGATCCAAAACATACATCAAAATCAACACAAAAATGGTTTACTGACCACAAAATCAAGGTCCAGCCATGGCCATCCCAGTCCCCTGACTTGAAACCCATAGAAAACCTGTAGGGTGAACTGAAGAGGAGAGTCCACCAGCATGGACCTCGAAATTTGAAGGATCTGGAGAGATTCTGTATGGAGGAATGGTCTCAGCTCCCTTGCCATGTATTCTCCAACCTCATCAGGCATTATAGGAGAAGACTCAGAACTGTTACCTTGGCAGAAGGGTGCCAACAATTGTTGCACACCTATATTTAACAAAGATTAACACACATATATCTAAAGTGAATCGAATCCAATCAAAGAAGTGTTTAGAACTGTTTCAGAAGGCACATGAGAACATGCGGGTTGGACCAACTTATCTAGCACACGGGATAACTTCAAACCCTAGTCACAAAGCAGTCTACAAACCATCTCAGAACTTCAATGGTCCCCATGAGATCTCTAAAACTCTAACTTTTCTCTTTTTTCTGCTTTTCACGCTGCACGACGCCCTGGAGGACGATGGCGAATTCTCAACCGAGAAGGTGTTTTTGGTCCAGCTTTAAACAGTGACCAAACTATCTGTGCTCCTCTTAAAAGCAGCGGTTGTTAACACCATCTGGCAGAGAGAGGCGCCAGGCACTCGAAAGTGCTCCGTGATCAAGTTAATGAGTCATTTAATCCTCCGTCTCCTGCTGCGCAGAGGGCTGGGCTGGAAATGCACCACATCAGCACAACTGTGGCCACTATAAAAACAATTATCCACTTCTGAGTCGCACTGTGACGGCAGACACGCTCCGCCTGAGCTCTGCTCAAAACGCACGTGCATTTACGAGCAGATGCCACGCCGGACACTCAGCATGGAAAAACACGTAAAGTTACACGATCTATGTTATACAGTATATCTCTACTTTGGAACATGTTAAATATATTTATATTAATATATCTGTGATGTGCTAAGCAACTGTGGTGCAAAAAATGTTGGTTTGATATTATATTTCCGTGAGAAATTAGCGGTGGCGTGGCGTGCTGACATCGCAAGGAGACATCGTTATCATTTTTTCACTAGCAACACCAATCTCAAACATAAGGGATAACACTCGGGTCTTTCTTATAGCTCAGAAAAAAAAAAAACAAAAAACAACAGAGCAAGAGGTTCTTTTCTCATTCACCATCTTCAACATCAGAAATAGAAGTAATGGAGACGATGCAAATGTTGGACTTAAAGTCCCAGCTATACGAGGCAGTTGCGCTGAGTTATTGCACAGACTCGACTCGGCTAGTTAGACGACCTACAGCATGACGGAGGAATTATCATGAAAGCTTTGGAAGCTGATCTGTTTGAGCAGATGAGAAGGTGAGAGAGCTGGACTAACTAAAGGAGTAAAGCTCTGCTGCATCACTGTCTTTACATAGAGATCCCACTGTCACCAGGTAGTCTAACGGCATAGATAAAGATTAATATGCAAGTTTTTCCTGTAAGGTCCCTCATTCTTGATCCATTCAGTAGACCCCAGATTTTAACAAATTTCCCATGCATGCCGAATCTTACTTACGGTCTCATCTGTACGTCAAACATGTCCCCAGACCAGCTTGTGAAATGTAGAAACATGACTGATGATGTAATAACAAACAAGCCACGCTCCCTGTTAGCACGGTCTGTGCTCTATCACTCCCCCACTTACTCACTCCCTCTTGAAGAGCCAAAAATGAAACAGTGTCCTGAACAAAAGGTCTAACAACAGAGCAGTATGAGCTACAAAACACTCCACAGACACACTGTCATCCATTCAGAAAAACTACGCTTACTAAACTTAACCACACACAGTTTACAAATCATGGTTATACCATAGTTGCTACGATTTAGCTGTTAATGACACAACAGTTAAAATAGGAATATAAAATAGTAAAACCGTGAACAACAGTATAAGTATAAGAATATATATATATATATATATATATATATATATATATATATATATATATATATATATATATATATATATATATATATATATAAAAACTTAGTTAGCATAACAACAATACCACCTAAAATCACAGTAGTGTCATGGCTAACATGAAATAGTTACCACAAAGCACCACAGTAAAGCTAAAACAGTAATAAATAAAGCATCCTGTAAATTATGGGAATATTATGTTTCATAGTTTGTTCAATCATTGTACAGTGGGCTTCATAATTATTGGCACTCTTTAATAAACCTGGCAAAAATATTTGTATAAACATTACACACAATAATTCACTTTTTTTTTTGAACATACAGACAAAGAAATTCCAGAAAGTCAGGCATCAGAAGTAGAGAGGTAGCTTTGGGAAAAGAGAAAGGATTTTAACTGTGATTTAAACAAGGAAATGGAGGATATGTTCCGGAGATTTTGGGGGAGTGAGTTCCATAACTCAGGGGCAGCTACGCTGAAGGATCGGCCACCAGCATTGGAGAGATACGGAATTTAGGGACACAGAGAAGTCCTAGGTTTGATGAGCGAAGGGAGCGTGTTGGTGTGTAAATGTGCAGTAAGTCATAAAGGGAAAACCTAACAAGCTAATGTGTGCTACACAAAATATGAGAATAATGTTATTAAGTGGTAAAGATTTTAAATGAATGTAAATGCATTCCCCCCCCATCTAAATAAAGTTAATTTTGTTTCAAGTCTTTGTGGGAATGACCAATCTCAAACTTTTTGATGTTCTACACCATCCAACTGTTTGGCAAATAAGAGGACTGCCCCGAATCCACGGTACAATATAGTGGTGGAGTTTGGCAGCTGGTGGTCCAGGGACTTCTGAGAAATTAAAATCAGTAGCATCAGAAATTAAAAAGTACACTATATGGCCAATAGTGTATGGAAACCTGACCACCACACCTATACTGTATGTGCCCATTCCAAAACCATAGACATTAACATGGAGTTGGTACCCCCTTCGCTGTTATAATAACCTCCACTCTTCTGGGAAGGCTTTCCACTAGATTTTGGAGCATGGCAGTGGGGATTTGTGTTCATTCAGCTACAAGAGCATTAGTGAGATCAGGCACTGATGTTGGGTGAGGAGGCCCGGGGTGCAGTCGGCATTACAGTTCATCCCAAAGGTGCTTAGTGGGGTTGAGGTCAGGGCTCTGTGCAGGACACTCGAGTTCTTCCAGTCCAATCTTAACACACCATGTCTTTATGGAGCTCGCTTTGTGTACGGAGGCATTTTCATGCTGGAACGAGTTTGGACCCCTTAGTTTCAGTGAAGGGAAATTGTAAAGCTGCAGCATACAAAGACAATTAATACAGTTGTGTGCTTCCAACTTTGTGGCAACAGTTTGGGGAAGAACCACATATGGGTGTGATGGTCAGGTGTCCACATACTTTTGACCATATAGTGTATCAGGGTATCACAGCTCGAAACCTGTAGGTTAATCGTTCAACAAGTTTTGTTTTAAATCCTGTTGAAAATCTGTGGTTCATTCGTGATGTGTTTCAGACATATTCAAGCAGCTTTTAAAAAGCCCATCTATTCTTGTGCGTCTGATACACACGGCAGTTTGCGTCTCTTTGTCTGTGCATTAACCATTTTGTAAACATTATATTAGTTAAATCACTACAGGCCTTTAAGACATGCTCTAGCTGTCTAATCTCATATAAAAGCGTCTTGTTACCTTCTTCTTGTTAAGAACGTATTTGTGTCAGTAAAACTGTTAACTCATTCTCATTTGTAGCAGTATACTGTATGGAGGTTAACAGAACAATTTTAGCAACAAGGTGAAACTATTTAAGGAATGATGTGTGGTTAAGAAATCCTCTATGACTTTACTTGCAAAAAAGGTCTTTATATCAGACTTATAGTGATAATAGTATAAATGTTTAAAAGGGGCGTGTTTTGAGTTTGCCATTGTACTACAGCACTGTGCAAAAGTTTTAGGCACCCTGGATTATTTAATAGAAACTTTGTTATAGATTTTTAAAAAATTTTATGATGTCTACATGATCAAGTCAGTACAAAAAAAATTTTAGATTCCCAAACATTAGTTTTCTAGCACAAAATGAAATGTTATGGAAAAAATGTTTGTATGTCATTAAAGAAAGCAGCGTATTACGTAAGAGACACTTTTCAGACAAAAAAAACACAATGAAGGCTGCTGGGTTTTGCTGCGAAAATAAGAAGCGAGTGCGAAAGTCAAAGTCTCCAGAAGAACTGTGGCTGGTTCTGCAAGATGCTCAATAAAACTTACCAGCTCATTTCCTTATAAAACTGATACTAATTGTACCGGAGACTACTATTTTTTATTTTTTTGTCACACCAAATATTGACTTTGTTTCATTTACTACTGTTTACTGCTCTTTACGGTATTATTTTTCTAACGTAGACACATTTAATTTCATTATTTTGAAGGCATCTTTGCTCCACAGCATTTCTTTGCATGTGCCTAAAACCTTTGCACAGTACTGTACATTGTTATACGTAAAGTTATTATGTGCGTTATATAATGCTAAAGGAAACTACGTTATAATAAAGCTGTAGAGTGCAGTAAATGATCAGAAAGCATGCTACAAATCACCAGGCCACTACTTGGACTTGAAATTGCTGTCTCTTTGATATGTATATTCATCTAAAATCATAGTTAAAAACAACAATGTTTCTAGTTAAGAACCCTTAACTAGCCAATGAACGCTTGAAGAACCGATTTCTTTCTAACAGTATAAAAGTAAGCTGCAATACCGGGACGCTGCTATCAGGTTTGGACTAGCTCTAGCTACAGACTATATGAAATGCGGCATCTTCATTACAGCTTCATGAGACGCACATTAATGTGATTCATACACAGCAAATAAAAGGAGTTCAAATTCAAAGTCAAGAAAATTAAATACTCTTTAAAGGTAACATTAGAGCCTTGTGCATTGTTGTCAAGTTCATTAGAGCTGTGTGTGTGTGTGTGTGTGTGTGTGTGTGTGTGTGTGAGAGAGAGAGAGAGAGAGAGAGAGAGAGAAATGTCCAAAAATCCCACCTACTGCTACACAGTAATTAAAATTGTGTCTGCAACTCATGTTTTACTTTTATTTTTTATTTTTATTTTTTAGTTACAAGCTCCTGTGATTAATGAATAAAGCACACAAAGTGAGCAAAAGCTTGAGAAAAATGCCACACAGTCACCATCATGATGAGGAAGACAGACAAACCGGACAGATGGTCTGGGTCAGGGAATTGATATAAAATAAACGCAGCTAAAATACTATTAAACACGATCAAGGCCACAATAAAAATGTCATAATAAAAAGTCTGGAACAGACGGAAATTCGCCAGGAATTATTCCCATGCGCCTACTGTTGTCCTTAAAACTCTATAAATATAGTATATTATAGCTTTTCAATCACACAGTGCAGATGATTAAACGAACGATTAGATGCCACGGCCATAAGAACAAGCTGATTGGAAGAGAAAAGTGTTTCCTGAGGGCAGGGGGTAACCTGGCCTGGGCATTGGGGGCTGTAGCCCTGAAGTTTTTTTTCTTTTTTCTTTAGCCTCGAATAATTCTCCACTTGGAGCGGTCTGTCACTATATAACTGAACATCAGTAAAAGAAGACGGCTGTGTTGTAATTTTCTATCTTCACTGAACAGAGTGTTGTATTTTATCTTCAGTGAACGGAGGGGAGACCAATCAGACAGGGTTTACAGGACAATACGTGGAAATACTCGTGTCTTACTGGCTGACAGCTCTCAATTCTGCCAAACGCTAACTCACACAGTCAGTTAGTGTGAGGGGAAAATTGGATATACTGCGATTACCAGTATAGGGGTTGAAACTAGGAAAACAAGGTGTGTAAATATCTATATGAGTTCCAGTTTACATGATCATGATATGAGCAGAGCATAAGGACAGATAACGTACTTTGCCTGGCACTGTAGCAGCTAAACCCATACAATGGTAGCTTAGTTGTGCCTCCCCTTGGCTAGTGACACCAAACTAGCCTAGTCTCATGTTAGATAGCCGAAAAGTTTTATATTTCATAGGTCTGGTAGTCGTGCAGTGAGGAACAGTGATAACACCCGAGGCAAGTTTTAGGATAAATCCAACTTTTTGTCCAATTTTCAGATTTTTTTAAACAATTAGCTCTTACATACAAGAAAAAAAGCATGGAAACAGTCTATTTAGAAGTACATTTTAAGAGGTTTTTTTTGATGGAGAAGAATCTGGGTTCGGATGATTAACAGTCCAGCTAACGCCCCGGCAACCTACAAAATTTTGTACTTGAACTTCAACAAGCGTCACTGGAACTGCAGTGATAATCAGGACAAAAAAATAAAAAATAAAAAATGCTGCACTGAATGCCATACTGTCTGTCATTGATAAGACAGCTTTCATCAACCTCTCTGAGTGCCTTACTCAGGAAATTAAATATATACCCTTATGTGTTTAAGGTGCGATATTAGGCTTGTAGAGTTGGGACTGTTTTCGAAGTGACCTCATGTTGCTCGTTTGCCAACACGTAATCATGAAATGTGACCACTGAACTGGTGAACACGTTTGAGACACGTGAAAAGGCCAGGTGTGAATGTTGTCCTTGTCGGTCATTAGAGGAAGTGACTCAGTGCTCCTAAAACAATTCCACTCCTTCAGAGAACAACTTATTCATTCATTTATCTTCAGGAAGCGCTTTACCCTGATCAGGTCAGTGATGGTTCTGGAGTCATACATCCTGAATTCTCATTGCAGGATACCGTGCACACACACACACACACACACACGCACACACACACACACACACACACACACACACACACACACACGCACACACACACACACACACACACACACACACACACACACACACACACACACACACACACACACACATACACAAACATCTAGGACCATGAGGTGGGGGGAAACTAGAAGGAACCAGAAGGAAATGTGTATACACACACACACACACACACACACACACACACACACACACACACACACACACACACACACACACACACACACACACACACACACACACACACACACACAGACACACACACACAGGGACAACGTGCACTTCAGAAACTCCAGAATTCTTATTTTGAAAATAAAATGTTAAAATAATATATTACAGTGTTGCCATAGGTTTAAGGCTCAACGCATGAAGGGTGCCTCAAACACACACACACACACACACACACACACACACACACACACACACACACACACGAATACTAACGCCTGGAGAATTCAATTGAGAGATATCAAAAACAACAGATTTAAACTGCGTTACTGGCTCAATCCTGTTACCCTGACACACATTTCATTACTTCGTTCAGTTTTCCCAGACACACACACACACACACACACACACACACACACACACACACACACACACACACACACTTGAAGAATTAAACTAAAAGTTGAAAGCCACCTCTTTGCATTCAAAATAGAACTTTAACCCTAAAAACATTTAAAGTGTTAAAGATTAAACCGTCTACATGTTAAAAGTCATAAGACAATTCATATACAGTGCATCCTCTTCTACATCTTTTCCTGTACCTGTACCAACATTTTTTGCTTTTCCTGTATACCGAAAAAAAGAAGCATAATAGAGTATAGTTCCACACTATGCACCATCAATGGCAACAATAAACTAGAACAAGATATCAGTTGCGAAATGTAGAGCCTGTGTAAAGATGAAGATGAAGAGCTCGTACCTGAAGCGACGAGGAGCTGGAGTTCGAGAGCGTCCACGTGAAGGAGCTTCAGATAAATAAGGGTCCTTAACCTAAATTGGAACACGGAGTACAGATGAGCAACAAAACCACCTGTACACACACACACACACACACACACACACACACACACACACACACACACTGCGTCTTCAACTCACAGATACAGACACAAGCAATCATGAATTTAATCCACTGACCCCCTCTCCCCCCCATACACATGCTCTAATCTGTTCCCCCGGGGCATCAGACTCTAAACCACACCACCACCTCCACCATCTCCCAACGCTCTCTCTCTCTCTCTCTCTCTCTCTCTCTGGTCACTTGTTTCCTGTCCTCTCTCCACCCCATTGCATTTCTAAAGGAGCTGGCTTTTCTCACAAGTCTTATTAGTGAATTCATCATTGTCAAGATCAGAGACCGTGGTGAAGCTCATAATAAGAAATTCAGTCAAGTGGTTGTGGTTTGAGAGAGAAATGTTTAAATGTACAGCAATAAATCCGTTACTCGACTCGAAAATGAATATCGTTCACTGATTGTTCCTCCTAACCTCCAAAAATTCATTTCATTTTACTTCCTCAAAATCACTATAAAAACTTTGCTAAATATATTTTTATATTTTTTATGATTAAATCCTTTGGAAGGGATTCGTTTTAATGAGAAGACTGGAAGAATGTTGCTGCAGTGGTTTCACTCAACATGATCTAGTTCGGAAATGAACAATTCATAAGACTTGAAAGCGCATACAGTGACAGTACTGTACCTACTGCATTCGATTCAGTACCCACCGCTCGGCCGTTGATACAGTACGTACTGATCAGTATAAGTGGTAAGCATGAATACAATCCGGATGTACTACCCGGGGCCGAATCTGACAGCTCCCGTTGCATTATGGGACAGTGCAGTATCCACAGTGTTCAGTGGTTCCATACTGCAGAATCTCAGTGGAAGCAATAGGTAATCTGGGTATTTCTCGCCTACAGTTTTATGAATACTGAGAATTCGGTCATACTACTCCTTTACCGTACCGCTTTTCGCCTAATGTGTAGTAGGGTAGTCGGGATATTCGGATGCAGCCTCAGTTTACATGAAAATTTAATTTTAATTTAATTAAGGTCATGGCTAGCATTCACACACATTCCCCCCCCCCCCCGACATAAATAGTATGAAATCATTTCCAAATTCATCCATATGAAATCACCTTTGGTTAAATCCCTATGAATTAAAAAAAAAAGAGAAAAGGTTTGTATTATTGCTTTATTCTAAAACAAAACAAAAAAATGGAGAGTACAAAAAAAAATATCCCTGGAAAATGAAATAGTGGTAGTACTGGATATGTGAGTGTTATTGCATCATAAAATATAGCAGCCAATCACATTCCAGTATGTAAATGAAGTCAATGCAGGAATGGTGCGTGCATATGTATGGTTAGAGCCATTTCTTTTTGGACTTTTTGTGTGATAAATAAATATATAAATAAATAAATAAAGGGCAAGTACAAACAATGCAAAAACTATGTGCAGGTTTCCTCTCGGTTCTCAGGTTTCCTCCCACCTCCCAAAAGCAGGCTGGTAGGTTAATCGGCTATGATATATTGGCCCTAGTAATCCTGATAGTAATCCAGAATTAAGCCGTTACTCAATATATATATATATATATATATATATATATATATATATATATATATATATATATATATATATATATATATATATATATATATATATATATAAACAGAATATATATATATATATATATAGCAATCAAAAATACTGCAAGAACATAGAAGTGGACATTCAATGATACGAAAGAGAGTAAATAGTACAAATGACAAAACTTGGTTTATCAGGAAATTGTCATGTCAGGGCCTGGTTCGATCATGAGCTCTAACTCCAAGAATTCACTGCAGACTCACGATATGGCCGAACCGGACCATAGCAGTTCAAGGCTACTGGACTTCTAATAGCACACACCATTTCCCCTTAGCCACAGTCAATGCCACGTTCAAGGTCACAGAACTTCTAAATGCACAAACCTGAACCCAATCAACTCTTACAGCATAAATAACCCGGAAATTTCTAGCAGTCTTTGCGAAAACTCTCTCTGAGAACATTCTTGTGACAGGCTTTGTTTATTCCGGCGGCTGAGTTATCGTTCTGACGTTTGCCATTTCTGTTTTTTTTTTTTCTTAGTTCATGTTGTTTGCAGAGCTCCTGTCCCACGCCTGTTTTGGCTGCATCTCTGTTTTGCAACTTGGATGCCTGTAGTTGCATCCATCTCTGCTGCCTTCCTGAGAGAAATATTTAAATGAGCCATGGTAAATACAGAACCCTGGTTCAAGTTATTCTAGGCTTTTTGCGTGGTATTAGCTAGGAATGAAGCAATTTATAAAAGAATCATTACAAATAAACACGTCCCAATGGAGCTCTCTCTCTCACACACACACACACACGACATTCCTGACTAACGGACACTAATTCCTCGTGCTGTTGCTGTCAGTCAAAAATGACAAATGACAAAACCTGAGCCCTACAATGTCTTGTGCTGCATTGTATACAACAAAATGATGTTCAGTGACATTTCCTCTTTCAAATCAGTAGATTGGAAACGCACGCACACACACACACACACACACACACACACACACACACACACACACACACACACACACTATTAGTACAAATGTAAACATTTGATATCCCATTCCAGTACAACACTCCACCAGCTTCAAACAGATGTTTAATTAGCTTTACTGTCAAGTATAATTACACTATGTTTATTTTAGAGTTTAGATAGCACATTCCAAAGCCCTAAGTGAAAGATATCAAGCACAACCACACTGTCATGTCAGCTCCGGATTCGGGTCATGGACCCTGATTCCCAGAATCTACCACAGCATCACAGCATGGCCGATCCGGACTCCATTTCTCATCACCCACATCAACCGCTTTCTTGTTCGCGTTGCACAACGCGAAGACTTGCTCTGCGTTTACTCACGACCGCACCAAGCCTTTGTATTTTGTGTATCTGGTTTTGATCTCGTTCTGTTCTATTTATTTATTTATTTATTTTTTCGTTTTTGATTATGGATTTATCTTTGAAAGTCTATTTGTTCGTTACCTGACCCAAGCCAGGCCTATTTTCGTACTCTGTCTTTTGATTGTCTACGTGTTGCATTAAAGCCTATCTGCATTCGCAACTGTCTTTGCCACCTGACACACGTTCATTCATCTTCAGTAATCAGGGTCGCGGTGGATCTGGAGTCTATCCCGGTAACACTGGGTGTGATGCAGGAACACAGCCTGGATGAGATGCAAGTCCATCTCTGGGCACCGTGCATTAGTGTTAATTTCGTTAACGAAAACCATGACGAAAAATGTTCGTCGACGACCTTTTTTCCCCCCATGACTAAGACGAGACGACACCGACGTCATTGAACACTGACTGTGACTCTATCAACATGCAATATTGTTGACAGAAAAAAAAAGAGGAGACAAAATATTATAGACTGTTTTTTTCTTTTTTTTTTTTTTTTTTCTAAATTACAATCCAAATATTCTTTTCATTGGATGGCATGAGCGGCGGTTTCCTCTCCTGTGCTGCGCGTGGCGTGTCAGGATCAAGCAAGCACAGCTGGGAGTAGCTTTCAAGCTCACGTTTGGTAAAATAATGACAGTTGGACTTGGGAGAAAAAGAAAAAGATCTGAAATTTGGGTCCATTTTCTCTATCATGAGGCTGAGAAAAAACAAACACAGGACACATTTGACACAGGACTAAGACTAAGACTAAAAATACCTGACGAAATTAACACTACCGTGCGCGCACACACACACACACACACACACACACTTAGGGATCATTTACATTCATGCTATAGTGAGGTGGGAGGAAACCAGAAGACCCGGCGAAAACCCATGCAGACAAAAGGAAGACATGCACAGAAGCTCTACACAAAGGGTAACTTGAGCTCAGGATCAAACCTGGGACCCCGGAGCTGCCACGTGGCAATGCTACCCACTGAGCCACTACATACACAATCATAATTACAAACTTAAAATAAGCCAAGGCATATGAGATACAGGAAACACACACCCACACACTCACAAATAACAGAGCTAGGCATTAGAGGTGTTAAGAGGAACACGGCTGGTGAATTTTGAGTCAGTGACACTGTGCAAGTTTCCTGGGGAATTAAATTGACTTTTTAAAAGTCCACAGCTCTTACTATAGTGGCTGCTTCTCATCTCTGAAGGTTTAAACCTAATACACTAATCGACTGAGCGCTGCGCATGAACAATAAAAGTGTTTTGCCTCTGCTATAGCATTTTATTTCTGACAAGAAGAAATCCAGATATTACTTCTTTAAATCTCAAATATGGATCAAATGAATGTTTTAATACTACGAATGACAGTCATACAGTTGTCGAGGAAGTGAACACACCTTCTTTATTTGATTTTAATTGAATATTTGTGATGTAAGACAATGCACTTACATTAGACTGTGTGCGTGTTATCCTTTTTTAGCCCATAACTGAGAAACACAACACTGAATTATTAATGCCGGTCGTGTTATTAAAGTGCACAGGCTCATCTGTTAGAGAAAACATCCGTCGCTTACAGTAAAGCCGACTCTCGAGGTGTTGGATTATGGAATATGTTTTCAACACACCGCTGAACATCTCTATGTCACTTCATTATCAGGGCAAATGCAGCAGTGTTTTTCATGAGGTGTGTCCGCACCTTGGGATTATATAATTAAATAATTAAGGGATAGAACACAAAGACGGGGAGATGTAATGCAGCCCGAGGCCGAACGGAGCTGATTGTTTTCCAGTAACTTTACCAAGGAAGGTTGCCAAGGATTGCAATTTTATTATTAATCGAAGAATCCATCCTTTTATACTTACATTTAATGTTGTCGAATATCAGCGAAACAAGTTAATTGCTGTTATTGCTTATTTCATCGTAGCTATAAATAGTCATTTCCTCACCAGCCTCACTTTTTACTCTTTCAAGAAGTATAAAAAAGAACCCCCCCAAAACAAACAAACAAACAAACAAACAAACAAACAACAACAACAACAACAACAACAAAAACCTGTAGCTTGTCATGTTACCGAGAAATCGGAAAGCATAAACTCCCCCTTCCTGACAATCTACGTGTGATGGAAAACTTAATGTTACACAACACCGACACTGGAGACTCCTTCCAAAAATGCAGAAAAAACATCTCAAGCTGTGCCGTTATAGAAAACACCTTCGGAATGGAGAACTCACCAGTGTGTACAAAACTAGATTTGAGATTATTTTCTATGTGAATAGAAATAAAATAAGGAACTTCTGCCAGATATTTATGCCTTTTATACCATGGTCTTCCGAATACTCTATTCTGATTGGCTGGAAGGTGTGCGTTCAAAGCGTATAATGCACAGTTATCACTGTTCTAAACTAATGCGCTGCCTATAGTTGTAACCATAGTAACATACAGCTATAGTTGCATACAGTAGTTACACTCACAGCTTCATTATTAGTAGAGATGCGGCACAGATGCAGGTAATTCACACACTCACAATCTCTCTCTCTCTGTAATAATTATTTATTATAATTCATTCAAATAACTACTTTATCTCTGTGTATGATTTAGAGCGGAATTCTAGGTCTAACGATCCGTATATAAAATAACTAACCAGAATTAACCGTTATTTTTATCCTTTCAGTCAAATTTTGCACTGCAAACATCAGTGACAGCTTTAACTTTTCAATGCTGCCAAGTGACCACGGTATAAGTGGGATAATCAATGGCTAGGTGTGCGTTACACGGTTTAAAAAATAATAATAATAAAAACTGACTTCACTACCCAAATTCTTATAAAGATACTTATACAGTTTTATTTCAGTTTTATTTCATCCTAAGTGCATTATAACTTCAGGAATGTTCCCCACCCCCGAGCAACTGGAGCTAAAAATGCCTTACTCAAGACAACTGTGACATTTCCCACTGAATGAGAACTGTGCCATTTATGTATATATAGTTAAAAAAACTTATACCTGGACACTGCCTTGTGGAAATCTTACACAGTGACTAAAGAGGCTTATTAGCCGTTTGCAAACAGAACTACATAATAAACCAAGGACATTTTTATCTCCACCATTAGCCGGCTATCAAGGTTCCCAAAATATTTACAGGTCACTGTTAACATAGCCTCCCTGTGCCCAGATGTTATTCTTCAAAGAGGCAGTCTTATTGTACCACGAGGCCGCAAGAGCGATACGTTCGCTCGGGCTGGTTTTTATCATGTCATGCTGAGTGTTATGATCTGTCAGCTAATATAGAAGTCCATTAGGGATGAGAAGGTCATTTCACAGACTGACACTGTAACAAAGACAGGGTGGAAGTGAGAGTCACTGCTGTTGGTGGAAGTTTTTGCTGCTTTGATCAGTGTGTAAGTAAGGAGTAAAATAATTCATGATGTGCTGTTATAGGAAAATATTCAACGATGATGTGCTGTGATGGAGCAGAGCCACTGTTACCACCTAGAAGCTGATTATTTTCAAATAACAGCATGTCCTCTTACAGCACAGTGATTTTCCAACAATTACAATTGTTAATTTATTAATGAACTTCATACACTGATCAGCCATAACATTAAAACCAATGACAGGTGAAGTGAATAACATCGATTATCTCGTTACAATGGCACCTGTCAAGGGCTGTGATATACAGTATTAGGCAGCAAGTGAACAGTCAGTTCTCTAAGTTGGTGTGTTGGGAGCAGGAAAAATGGGCAAGTGTAAGGATCTGAGCGACTTTGACAAGGGCCAAATTGTGATGGCTAGACAACTGGGTCAGAGCATCTGCAAAACAGCAGGGTTTTTGGGGTGTTCCCTGTATGCAGTGGTTAGTACCTACCAAAAGTGGTCCAAGGAAGGACAACCTGTGAACCAGTGACAGGGTCATGTGTGCCGAAGTCTCACTGATGCGTGTGGGGAGAGAAGGCTTGCCCATCCGGTCCGATCTCATAGAAGAGCTACTGAGCACAAATTGCCGGTCAGAGTGCCTATGAGACCCCCGTCCACTGCCGAAAGTGACTACAATGGGCACATGAGCATCAGAAATGGACCATGGAGCAATGGAAGAAGGTGGCCTGGTCTGATGAATCATGTTTTCTTTTACATCATGTGGATGGCCGGGTGTGTGTGCGTCGCTTACCTGGGAAGACATGGCTCAGAGCTGTTTTGGCAGCACAAGGGGGACCTACACAATATTAGGCAGTTGGTTTTTAATGTTATGGCTGATCAGTGTATATTTGCTCTGTTTTGTGGAACATCTACGTAACCTGTTATCACTCACGTGATAGCAGCTATAAACTAGCCTCTCTTCTTTTCTCTCTCATGAAGCGAATAAAAGAAATAAACACATATGGACATGCTACCAAGTAACCAGAAAGCGCAAACTCCATCAAACTCCATCCTGAAGACGTTCCCATGTTGGAAGACGTATTACAAGTCACTGACACTGGAGACTCCTTCCATAAATTGTGAGATAAACGTCTCTTTATGGAAAGATTTACCATATCAATGATTACGCATGTTTTCTATGTTAAATAGCAACACTATTTAAAATTTGTTTATTAGGTTTGTATGATGTACTGTAGATTATCCTCCTGTGTAAGTGGTTACTATAGAAACGATAGCGTATTAGAATGAGAGCATTAATAAAAACCATAACTACTGTCACAGCTGCTGTTATAGAAAATGAATCCCCGTCTGACGGATCAGATTCGAGAATTCGGCAAGGATGTGGTATAAATGAATTTAAGACTTCTTGTGATTTTTTGTGGAGAAAGCTGACTGGAGAGCCTTTTAACTAACTAGTGTATGTTTCATCATCAGGAATAGCCATCACAAAAACATATCAGTCAAACAGGAAGCCGTCAGAGATGGGGGATGAGCGCGGAAAGGAAAACAGCACCGGGGAGATCCATGGGTCTAGTGTCACCATGTTTTGATTTACATGCCAGTCTGATAGAGGCTTAGAGAGGATTCTATATTCGGAAAGAGGGTCCAGAGGTGAAGCTGAGATCGGGTTTGATGTCAGGGGTGTAAGAATATGAGCCACGTGTTTAAGGAACAGGGTGAATGTACACACTAACTTTTAGTTTTCTGTGAACTACAGTCAGGTCCATAAGTATCTGGACAGTGACACAATTTTCATAATTTTGCCTGTGTACACCACCCCAATGGATTTGAAATGAAGCAATCAAGATGTGATTAAAGTGTAGATGATGAACAGATACCAAATGCAAATTCAATGCTTGGAATCAACTACAGACCTTTGAGCTCCTTAGTTTTTCATGAAATAACAAGGAAACAGGCCACACCTGGCCTTGAAACTGCTTAACAGTCAATTGTCCAATTACTTTTGAGCCTGTGAAAATGGAGGGTCTCTACAAAAAAACGGCTGTAATTCCTAAAAGGTTAATGCAATATTTTGAATTGAAGCTGAAATTCTACACTTCAATCACATCTTAGCATTTACTAAGACTTAGCATTTAATATTTTCATACATTTTCTGCTATATGATGAAGCTTTGCTGTCTGTGAAAACTGTTCTGTTCTCTCTCTCTCTTTCTCTCTCTTTCTGTGTGTGTGTGTGTGTGTGTGTGTGTGTGTGTGTGTGTGTGTTTGTGTGTTTGTTTATGAGCTGCTGCTTGGTTTCTTGGTCAGAGTGAGTTGATCTTTTACCCAGTTGACGTCACACAGATTTATGATATTGTGTACATGTCCTTGGCCAGGCTGCTAAAACAATGGGTTAAAAAAGTCACAATGGGACAAAAACAAACAAGCAAAACAAACAAAAAAAACCCCCACCAACCCTCATTTAGCTTTAGTGAGACCTTTTACCAAGATCTGTTCGTTTCTTTTTTTCTTGTGTGTGAGCTTTTTTCCCCCGAAATAGGAAATCTGCCACACAAATATGTTATTACAACAATTAAAGATGGAGACATCACAGAAACTATTTACAATACAATATGAATGCATTTAGGTTGGCGACACAGTGAGTGCTGGAGAAACAGAAGTGAAGCTGGACTGAGATATCACACTAAACTACAATTGTGTAACAAAGACAATTTGAAGAAAGAAAAAAAAAACCCACAGAAATCTATGTAATTGAAAGCTAAACAGTTTATGTCTGGATGTATTGGACCCCAAGCTGACTAAAGCCTTCAGGTATGTTAGACATTACTAAGTAAAATGTTAGACTTTAGACTGCTTTCTTTTAAATAGATGTTCATTTGAATGATAAAATTATTATTTTTTTTTGCACTATTGTGCCATTTCCTTCCCTTGCTCTACTTAATCTTGCTCGCATGTGTTTTAACATCTATATTGGAAACGTCACTGTAGCTCTATTCAGGCAGGATTAGCTTCACTGAGTGACTTCTACAGGTCATTTTGTCTATGAACCCAGAGGACTGCATCATACACAGCCATGGGATCTTGTTTGTTTGTTTACCAGCATCTAACGTTATGTGATTAACAGACGTACAGTGATACAACTGCTCATTTGTTTATTTCTAGAAGAGAAGTTGTTGTGACCTATGAATACATTGTGGCTTTGTACCAGTTGAAAGATTACTAGATGTTAGATTTGGGAAAGGGGGTGGGGCTTCACTTGGGTGTGTCAGTTAATATTTTTAGAATTTAAATCATTTATGCTGTCAATCATTCCAGATTCACGTCAATTGGCTCATTATACTTGTACAATTAAAATAAAAATACATTACATCGAACCTGTCAGATGTAAATATATCCAGATATTAGAGTTTTCTACATGTTCTACACAATCAATTCTCATCAAATCCATGACCATACGTCCTCAGTAGGGACGCCTCAAGATCTCCATAGCTTATATTTTAGCTCAGGTTTTAGAGCAGTATTAGACAGTATTAGAAACTGATAAAAGCTTTCAACTTTTGTGAGAGAATAAGCAACATAACAGCACAAATAAGAGATAAAAATGCATTGAAGTCCATTCAAACAGATGTCATAGAAAATGCATTTAGAATGTAAACAGTGTAGTGCTGTGGCTTTTAATTGTTTTATCTGGTCTACAAGGTTCATTAAAAAAGTATTTATCATGTTTATAACCAGCTAGAATTCTTTGATCTCTTGGCAGTTTCAAATGTGGATTAATGTTTTGGATCCAGACGGCAAAAACACGATATGATTACTGTTCAAGTTGTGAGAACAGAGTTGTTTTAGTCAACTCTGTTTTCACAGTTGCCTATTACTGGGATGCATGGAAATGATATATAAACAAGCTAATGTCTGATCCTACAACTTTGAGTAGCATAGCCATAAAGTCCTTTATACAAGCAATATAAAAACACAGTAACAGTGGAAATGAGGCAGGATCAGCAGATGTGATGATATATGTGTGTGACAGCCTGGGAAAGCCGGCTGGATGTTTGACTCTTTGGCTGAGTTCTGGAAAATAGACAAAAATGATGAAAAAAATGTACAGTCCCCTCTGAAACTATTGGAACAGCAAGGCCAGTTCATTTGTTTTTGCTGTAGACTGAAAACATTTGAGTTTGAGATCAAAATGAATATGAGAATAGAGATTAGAATTTCAGCTTTTATTTCCTGGTATTTATATGTAGATGTGTTAAATGACATAGAACATAGCACATTTTGTATCAGGCAAGCAGAAATATTGGAACTTATGACTGACAGGTGTTTCTTGTTACCCAGGTGTGTCCTGTTAGATTGATTGTTTGAACAATAAATAACATCTACTCTTGGTTTTAGCCTTCAGTTTCACCTGTGAATACTGCATTTATTGTTACAATGGATAAACCAACAGGAAGGCCAGAGAGCTGTCTATGGGAGAAAAGCAAACCATTTTGAAGTTGAGAAAAGAGGGAAAATCAATCAGAGGCATTGCACAAACATTGGGCAGAGCCAATACAACAATTTGGAATGTCCTGAAAAAGAAAGAAACCACTGGAGTACTGAGCAACAGACACCGAATGGGTCGGCCAAGGAAAACAACAACATCTGATGACAAACATTGTGAAAGCTGTGAAGAAATACCCCAAAACAACAATCAGTGACATCACCAACAACTTCCACAGGGCAGGGGTGAAGGTATCACAATCCAGCGTTCAAAGAAGACTTTGAGAGCAGAAATATAGAGGCCATAACACAAGATGCAAACCACTCATCAGCAGTAAGAATCAGAAAGCCAGATTGAAATTCTCAAAGAAATACAGCCACAAACATTCTGGAACCAAGATTAACCTCTAGCTAAATGAGGTTGTGGGGAGAAAGAAAGGATCTGCTCATGATCCAAAACATACAAGCTCATCTGTGAAACATGGTGGAGGTAGTGTCATGGCTTGGGCTTGCATGGCTGCTTCTGGAACATGCTCACTAATCTTTACTGATGATGTAAATGATCTAAAACACACTGACAACTCAAAAAGGACTTTATCAGGGGGGAAAAGTGGAAGGTTTTAGATTGGCCAAGCCACCAAACCATAACCCAGTTGAGCAGCATTTCACTTCCTGAAGAGTAGACTGAAGGGAGAAACCCCCTGAAACAAACGACAACTGAAAGAGGCTGTGGTAAAAGCCTGGAAAAGCATCACAAAAGAAGAAACCAACAATTTGGCGATGTCACTAAGTCACAGGCTTCATGCAGTTGTTGCAAGCAAGAGATATGCAACCAAATATTAAGTGTTATTTACTTTAATTTACTTCTATCTATCTGTTCCTATACTTTTTCTCACCCAAACATTGGGTGGTCTGATACAAAAGGTTCTATGTTTTATGTTGTTTAACACATCTAGATGTAAATACCAAGAAATAAAAGCTGAAATCCTCTCGTCTCATATCCATCTTTTTATCTCAAACCCAAATGTCTTTGGTGTATAGCACAAACACATGAACTGGCCTTGCTGTTCCAATAGTTTTGGAGGTGATTGTATAAACTCAATAGCCATTTAGTTAGAAATACAATACTTATAATGGCTAGGACCCACATTTGCGTTCAGAAGAGGTTTCAGGTGTTGGAAACATTCTTTTGAGATTCTGGTCCATCTTGATATGATAGCATCACATAATTGCGGGAGATTCTTCAGCTGCACTTTCATACTGCAAATCTTGCATCCTAAAGATACTCTATTGGATTCAGATTTGGTGACTGGAGGTGATCAACAAAGTACACTGAACTCACTGTCGTGTTCATGCAACCAGTTTGAGACGACTTTGTGACATGATGCAATATCATACTGGAAGTAGCCATTACAAGCTGGATAAATTGTGGCCATAAAGTGATGCACATGGTCAGCAACAATACTCAGATAGTCTGTGGCATTCAAATGATGCTTGATTGGTATTAATGTGTGCCAAGAAAACATTCCCCACACCTTCACACCACCACCACCAGCCTGAACTGGTGAAATCGGGATTCAACAGACCAAGTGACATCCAGTGATCCTGTGCCCACTGTAGCATCAGATTCCTGTTCTTGGGTGATGGGAATGAAACCTGATGTGGTCTTCTGCAAACAAAGTTTGGTAGATGAGCAACGACAGCAGAAAGAGTGCAACCACCAGAAAAGAAAGATCACCAGAAAAGGCAAAATGATCAATTCAGACATGCTACCCTGCTACTTGGGCTACATTTTGTGAGAGCCTTAAGTGAACACAGAGATACTAGAAACCCACATATTACACTAATCTTATATTTTAAAGTGTAAATAGTATAAATAAACTACACTAGATGACAAAGCTTCTAACCAAAGCTTCTAAACAATGGGGGTCTAATATTATCTCCTGTACTGTCTGCTGCCCCGTTTCCTGAGGATGAGGATGAAGTGGAGGGCTGTTTTCACATCTCCCCTGGCTGTTTGTATGAAGTATTTATGAAGCTGGTATAGTCTCTGTTAACTCCTGCAGAGGAGTGAGGATGTGGAAAGAATGAGAGGAAATCACAGAGCCGTGGGGCGTCATACGCCAATCACACAGCCTGTGAGGGTCATGAAGATTGAGATAGCATGTTGGTGTTGTTGGATGGGTTCACCTGTTTTGATGTTTGTCAGTGAATTTCATGATTTTTCTCCCAAATGTCTTTATGGGTTTTGGCATACAAGTACGAAACTAGAGAAGTTGTACATTATGCAAAATCAGTTCATTTACTTTGTTGGTTAACTCTCCCTCTCTCTTTCTCTCTTTTTGTAATCTATATATATGTGTGTCGATCTGCACTTGCATACGCATTGGCTGTATTGTAAGATTATCCTAATCTGTGAATTTATTTTGACAGAAACTCTGGTTATGTATTGACTGCACTCTACATGCCAGTGCTTTTTGAACTATACGTAAAAAGGGTTCCTCAAGGATTCTTTGAATAGTCAAGAGATCTCAGCTTCCTATATTCTGATATTCTGAAAAATGAACCTTAAGAGAAACACTTAAGAGATCCAGATGTAGCTTTCAATCTCTATTGAAGCCAGAGGCAACAGTTGCATGGAAAAACTCCCTGAGATGACAAGAGGAAGAAACCTTGAGAAGAACCAGACTCAGTCTTCTTCTGGGTAACACCTGATGGTGGGATTATAAATCATATAGTATACAGGTGTAGACATGTAATGAAAACATTATTAGTGCAAAACATGTGTTGAAAGGATGTTCGGGAAGTTCAAATCTTTAGGGATGTATAACATTGGCTTAAACATTTTACATCGTTTATAATAATTGTGTATACTATTCTTTTAGGGGTGTATTGCAGACCCCACCCTCAGAGCAGCCGGATGGCTCACACTTCCCAACACACACTTAATGAAATGCCAAGGTGAGAACTAATTATCCACCTCCCTACTGAAAGACACCACTCCACTCCAAAACCCACCTCTACTCACTTTCTAATTAATGATGGTGACACACAAACACACACATACACAATGCCCAACCAGCTAAGATAGGGCGCCAAGGGAGGATGTCTGCTGTCGGGATCGGCCTGCATCAACACACTCCTTCATACTTTACAGAGTTCTTTGTGAACTCTAAGTTGAACCTCTAACAGGAGGATAGCTGTTTTGTCCCCGAATCTTCAGATTACACCAAGATATGTTTTTATTAACTTTGGACTCAACATCAGTTGATGTTTCTCCAGCAGTTGGTGGAGGTCGGTGATATTAGATAGGAGGGTTAAAATCTAATATCTATTAATAGCTCAATAACACAACGGTTAGGATTTAGCAATGCATTGTTATATTACACGATGATAGTATACAGTATATAATAGCATTACTATCAGGGAAAAGTATTACATATACAGTACCTACAGGCAGCTGAATTTGTAATTTCTCTATATATTTTAAAGTGGTTCAATTCTGAAATGCTCTTCTGGGTTGCTCTACCAACTAATCAAGGGCTTCATTAGTTGCACCAGGTGTGCTTTAGCTGGAAAACATGAAATACTTGAACTGGATAGGGGCAGAAAATACATGAAATACCTGGATGGGGCAGAAAAAGGAAGCTATCAACGGCTGCAACCAGATTTCTGACAAGGCAGGTTGTGAAAAACCCTCGAGTGACTGCAAAAGACCTGCACCATGACCTGGTGGCAACAGGCACTGAGGTTTCAGTGAGCACAGTATGGCGTGTACTAAACGCAGAAGGTTTCCATGCCATTTCTGTCAAAATAAATTCACAGATTAGGATAATCTTACAATGCAGTACGTGGACCAATGCGTATGCAGGTCATAACAGCCAAAGTGTACTCTACTAAGTACTAAAGATGCTTGCCATGAAGGGGTTGAATAATTCTGAAACTGGAGAAGTCATTATAAGTTGCATTTTCAGCTGAATTTGGGGAAACCACTTGAAGCATTCGTTGTGTTGAACTATTTCAATTGCTTTTGTTTGATTTATTCATTGCAAACAGCTGAAAGTCTGTACATTTTGACAATAAACCTGATTTGCAATGGGGGTTGAATAATTTTGATTGCAACTGTATACCATTTGTTCAACTTCTGGTCAAAAACTAACAGGGGAAGCAAATTCACAATGCAGTGCAGAAACGGAGTCAGAAACCATAACCATAACAAACAAACAAACAAACAAAAAAAAGAAATGAAACGCAAACCAGAATGACAAACCCTCGCAAAGATTATTGTGAATGAAGTGACATAAATACACAGAAGTAAATGAGAGTCAACAGGAAACAGGTGAGTTCCACAGGCAGGTGAGTTGTGACTGAGTGAGAGTGTGCTAATATCCAAAGTGGGTTGTGGATCGGTGATGGCTCCGGGATTGGAGTTGGATTCAGATGTGGCAGATACTGTATGCTGTAATCCAATGCACATACAATTATCAGGAGAAGCAGAGCATCCCGTACAATATTACACAATGCTGTTCACATAAATGGGCAATTTATATCTATACGCACTCATGAGTCCACTGTCCATTACTGTCTTTGATTTATTTAGTCATTATTTGGTGGATGGAAATAGTGGCAAAGGCCTATTAATATTTGTGTTGTACAAAGCAATGATGGCTGATTTATGTCTTCTCATTATCTATTACCGGATTTGCAACCAAATACTACTTGAGTAAATTTCGATTTCTGCTTCATAACCTCTTTCAAATGAAAATAAATGGACCTGTGTAGGATTATTCTAGCATTTTCCAGCAGCTTGAATTGGACAGAATTACATGCCCCTTTTTTTCAGTATACAAATGATTGTGGGTTTTCTGGCAAAGCAAGTTGTGTTTCAATTGGTGATGGTTTTGTGTTATCTTGTTATACTGTAAGTAAAACTGAAGACATACACTGTACACACACCTGCACCGTATGATGATTGATACCATACACTCACCTGTAATATTTATTTTTTTTCTGCTGATTTATACCATATTGTCACCTGTAGTATTTTCTGTAATGCTTGATATGATACTCATATATATTTTCTATATTGATTGATACCATACACACACCTGTAGTCATTTCTTGGTGATTGATACCATACATACACCTGTAGTAATTTCTTGGTGATTGATACCGTACACACACCTATAGTATTTTTTCGTGTGATTGATCTTGATATCATACATTCACCGGCAGTGTTTTCTAAGGTGATTGATATCATATGCTCACCTGTGGTATTTTCTATGGTGCTTGATACCATACGCACACTTCTTGTGTTTTTTTTCTGGTGATTGATTCCATGGACTCATCAGTAGTTTTCCTTTGGTGATTGATACCATACACACCTGTAGTTTTTTTTTTTTTTTTTTTGTCTGGTGACTGATATCATACACTCACCTGTAGTACTTTCTCTGGTGATTTCACTCATACACACCTGTAGTATTTTTTCTGGTGATTGATACATGACACTCACCTGTAGTTTTTTTTTCTTCTGGTGACTGATACCATACACTTCCAATTAATGTATTCTCTGGTGATTGATGCGGATGCCATATTTTTCTTACAGTTCATACCATTACCTTACAAACACCTGTAGTGTTTTCTCTGGTGATTGATATCATGCACAACTGTAGTATTGTCTGTTGTGAATAATACCACACACACACACACACACACACACACACACACACACACACACACACACACACCCCTGTAGTGTTTTCTCTGATGATTGATACCATACACTCACCCACAGTATTGTTTTCTTGTGATTGATATCAATAATATACACTCACCTGCAGTATTCTGTCTGGAGATTGATACCATACACTCTCCTGTAGTCTTTTTGTTGATTGATGCCATCCCTTACCTGTAGTGTTCAGGGATTGATGTCACCTGTAATGTTTTCTGTGGTGACTGATGCCATGATGTTATGCACTCACCTGTAGTGTTTGTCAATCGATGCCATACCCTCATCTGCAGAAACCAGCAATGCTGGACGCAAATGTTCCACAAAGACAAATATCGTCCTTTTGCCCACGTCATGGTAATCGTCCTGACAGATAATGTCCATTCCTAATTCCTAATTAAAGCTAGCCATCCTGCCGAACGGCCCCGGGGACACTGGTGTATCTGTGCACAGACACAGATCGTTCGGAAATCTCATTACCTTACACTTCTGTGTGCCAAGAGCGTTATGTGCATCTTTCCAGTCATCAAAGCACTGCAGGGCTTAACCACGTTAAGAACAACATATTCATTTATCATACAGCTAAAGGGCCCATATGCTTTTTTTTTAAGCAGTGACATAACACGTCTGGATCAAAGAGGAACCTGCACGTAAATGCTTTTCCAAAGCAGTCGCTATCCATCTTCTCTGCCCTCACTAACACTGAGGTATTAAAAATGAGAAATAATGCATTAATATTCCGTACTTTCATGGCTTGGTTTGTATCAATTTAGCAACATTTAACAAGAAGTGAAAGCAGTGACTTCATGTAAAGCACAAAACAAGCCCTTAAATGTACTCTGTACATGGCAAGAGGAATAGCTTCAGCAGAGCATGGCCTTGTGCTGTCATGAGGCCTAAATAATCACTGTTTTCAGATGGCAGATATTTCCACTTGATATTGTTATTTGAAGGATGGAGCTTAGCTTTCTGCCTGCACGTTTGCTATAGTCGGGGAGTTCAGTGGCATTTCCCCCCATACATCTTCTCCAGGAATTTCTCTGGAGGTTTAATCAGTTGTGTGGATAATGCTCCGGGTAGTTTACCTTATATCCTGTGTGCAACACTGCAAAGTGATTACTTACTTGGCTTCAAAGCAACAGGCTGTAATTTCAGTAGGGAGTTTTGGAATGGGGAGTTTCCTAAAGGGTAGTCTAGTGTGTGTGTGTGTGTGTGTGTGTGTGTGTGTGTGTGTGTGTGTGTGTGTGTGTGTGTGTTTGAAATGACTGTTGTTAAACGTATCACACTCATTTTGTTTCCTAAATGGAGTGCAGTAGTCTCCTTTTAAATTTAAGTAAAAGTGTAAAATAGAAGTAGTATGAATGTTGTAACCTGCAGACATGAGAAGCAGGACGCAAGAACGTAAACATTGCAGGAGTCAAAACACAAGGCGATGCCCGAAACCAGGCGAGGGTTTAAAGCAGGAAGTAAACCAGAAATACAGGACAGGGGAACTCAGGATGGAAAGGAAACACAGAAACAGGAAAATTACTGAGAACAAGAAACATGGAAATAAGGCCGACGTAATGATCAAAATGCATGATAAGCCTTCATGTTGAGACACTCAAACATCAGGGCTTAAATTGACACAATATGGAGGTAAACCAATGACAAGACAGCGGCGGAGACACATCAGCAGCACTATTTGCTCCGGGAGCCGCGACATGCAGAGAGCTGCAGTATGCACTGAGAGATCATGACAGAAGTAACCAAATTATAGACAGTATAGACAGCTAACATGTTGTAAACAGATACAAATACAGATACGAACAGGAGTGAGGGGTTTTTTACTTTCATGTGGATATGAGCAGGTGGTCCGATAGAAAGCTCATGGTCAAACAAAATCTATGTTCATTAAGATTCTGCATTTACAGCATCTTTAGTAACTGCCTGGTCAGGGTCGTGGTGCTTTAAATTAGGCTGCTGGTGTGTTTATATTTTGGGAAATAGAAACTAGTAAATTTGTTAGAGGATATTGAGAGCAGGTACAAACAAAAATAATAACTGTGCAAGTGCGATTAAAAAAGCAGTTAGTCCCACATACTGTAACTACAGGGTGTCCCAAAAGTCTCCATACATAGGGGACTATGTTTGCCAGCAACACGTCGGTTGTGCCTTCGTCAGTGGATGTTTGTGGACGTCCACTTCTCGGTCGGTCCGCAACACTTCCAGTGTTTTTGAGTTTGAAAACAGTGTCGTGTGTGATGTGCTTGCCATGTTTCCTGTTAAAGTTCATCGCAACCTTCCGACAGCTTCCTGATCCAGCCATGAGAATGACTTCAATACATTCTACTTTTTTCAAAGGCATTCTTAAAGGCTATCTGAAAAAAAAAAAATAAATAAATATGAACAATTTTGGAAGACATTTTGCTAAATGTGTTAATTCCCCCTATAAATAGAGACTTTCGGGACACCCTGTAGATCTACAGTACATCTAGTTGAGACACACCTAGTAAGAAGAAATCAGAACAAAAGCAGAATGTAAACCGTAGGCACTATTTTTATTTCATTTCCTCCTCTCTCTCTCTCTCTCTCTCTCTCTCTCTCTCTCTCTCAAGGTAATCATGTACTCCTGCTGCCTGATGTTGTGATACTGGTGCCTTGTCCTGACACACTTCTCCTGCTGTGTCTTCTCTCTCCCATCACCTGATTCTTCCCGATACTACTTCTGCTTGATGTCTCTCCACTTGTATCTCCTTTCTGCTGCTGTGGATCATCCCACATGGACACCCTAAAGATTTGCACTTCCCACAAACAGTTTATTCCCAAGGCCCACCACAGTTTCAGTGTTTAATCTCACTGTACTGATACTGTATTTTTTGTACCTAAGAGCTGCTGCTGTAATCATAAACACTGTCCTGTGTTCATCCCAGGACTCTTATTCACAATCTGCTCATAGTGAACATCCTGTAAAAACACACACTCACTCCTGTAAACACACTCTTCTACACCTGTATACTGTAATGGTTTATAATCACACTATCCGGTGTCACCCAGAAGAGGACGGGTTCCCTTTTGAGTCTGGATCCTCTCAAGGGTTCTTCTTCATCAGGGATCTAGATTTGGGAGCTCAGGGCTTTGGGACAACGCACTGTTCAATGAAATGAAATTGAAAATTGAAATATGTATTTTTATGTCACTGAAAAGTAATTTTACTGTTTACATTAATTTAAAGTGCATTTCAGTCCAATCTGCATTAGCTACATATCCGATATCTGGCAACCACTGAAATACCGAACCTGCTGTTTATTCCCCTTCGCACTGGTCATGTAATCTGCATTATGTAGTTATTTAGTTAGTGAGTAAGTAAATAAGTAAGCAAGTACAGCTTCACACTATTTGATAAACCACAATCCTTCTCATGACTTGCCAAAACAACACACACAAGATACTGAGATCTAATAAAGCAAGGTTGTAAAAGTGTTTGAGATGTTTCTTAGAACATAATATATATATATATATATATATATATATATATATATAGTCTGACAACATAATGTCACAGAGAGACTGTTCCAAATCGAACAGCTAATACACCATCTCCGTTTCACTATAGCTTTGTCCTTGGGGCAGCAGTGAGCCCTTGTTTGGAAGCCGTAACAGACCTCACATTATTACAAGGAGCCAGCTGCCAAATAAGACATAGTTTAAGGTTTAATTTCCTGAATAATGTCTGCGTAAGCCATTTTAAAACTGAATTACAATATGAAATTACTGAGCTACAGTTGAATGAAAATGCTCGAAATGAGAAAAATGAGGACAACAAATACATTTATTTAATCAAGATTAGATTTAGATCCCTAATAAACAAGCCAAAGACGACTGCGGCAAGAAAAAAAAAACGTCCTGAGATGACGCGAGGAAGAACCCTTGAGAGAAACCAGATTCAAAAGGGAACCCGTCCTTTTCTGGGTGGCTATCTACAGTACACTGCTTCCTTTGGCATAACATGAAGACTCATCAGCATATGATAATGATCAGCTGTCATCTTATATTCCCATAGAAGTGCAGTCATAGCTGTTTTATTGTATGCCTATACTTATAGAAATGGTTTTTCCATCACAAACAGATAGCCCCCAAAAGTAGTCGAAGAACATTGTGCAATTTTATTATCTAACAGGATGTTTATGCCTCAGCAACAGCCACTTGGACTCCCTACTTCAATTTCACCAGACTGTCAAAAATAAAGACATCAGTTTGGTATGAACAGGCTACAGTGACCTGTTGCACCCACGGGGATCAGTCAAGAGGAAACATCGACAAGCTGGAGAGCGGTAAAGCTGAATGAGCTCTCACAAGTCATTGGCTGCTGCCCTCTTGTGGATTTGTATATACAGTTCAGGTGAAATGAGTCACTTAAGCTGAAGATGCATTTCAAATTTGCAAAACAAAAACATTTTATTTTATTATAGACTTTGTATAAATGCTAACTTTAACTCCTCCTTGGAAGTGTGTGTGTGTGTGTACGAGTTCAGAGGTTGTGATTTTGACTTGGTGTATGTTCAAGTTGTCAGAAAGAAATGGACGATGTAGGGAACAAATGAGGAAACATTTTTTTCTTTTTCTTTTTTATGTATCATCAATGACAAGACATTTATTTTGCCGTACTGAAAGAAAATTAACAGCTAACATGCAGAACTACCACTTATACTGTATCTTAGCATCTGGTGTAGGCACAACGTTCATGCTGATGACCGCCATGACTTCTCGTTACCGACACGCCCCCAACTCGGAAAGCCTGAGCTCATAGAAAAATACGAGTTCTCAAGTTACTACGACGTAGTTTTGCTGTACAAGTGCGATCACTAGCTAGCTACTGTAACGAGGGGTGCGTCTCAATCGGCTCCCTAGTTCAGTAGTCAGGGCTCTGATCAGGGAGTCGGCCATTTTAAGGGCTGTCACAGTCGTAAAATCCTTCCAGTGCACTGGAACGTTCGCTCCATAAAAAAATTGCACAATGCACCGCAATAACCAGAGCATCGATGCTCACTATGTTCCCTTACTGGAAATGACTTCATGTTTTCTGCTACGAATGTAAGTAGCTTGTTATCGTTGTTGTAGCTCTCAAATGATTACTTACGTTTTTTTAAAACTTTATTTGACCTTCTATATACGGTTTGTTTGAGTCTTACGACTTTAACGAGTGTTTAATGTTTTTTTTAAAAACACATCCACTAGCTAGCCTACGATCCTGCTTGACATATTACAACAAGACTACATGTGATTAAGCTAACAAATTTATATAAAATATAAAACTTGAGTTCTCAGAGTCCCAGCGTGTAATGAGCCAGGGTCTTTACCAGTGCCTGATCTCATGTACACGATATACTGATTCACCGCCTACTGAACTAGGGAGCTGGTTGAGACAAACCCGAGGTAATTAGCTGTCTTGTTAACTTGTTCCCATGTTAATTATGCGAGAAATATTACGAGAAATATCGTTATTATTACGATGTGAGCGCACTTGAACAGCACCACAATGTCATAATTACAACGAAAGAACTCACATTTTGCTATCAGCTCAGATTTCTTGATTTGGGGGCGTGTCAATAACAGGAAGTCATTGTGGCTGCCAATATGAATGTGTCGTCTATAGCAGACAGTAAGTTTGAAGTCAGCTGTTTGAGTTTTTCATTTTCCTTCAGTAAGAAAGCCAATTAAGCTTCTTGTCATTAATGATACAAAAAAATGAATACAAACAAAATAAACATTCTCACACTGTCCATTTTTTTCTGACCAAAAACATGTGAGCACACACCATGTTGTTTCTAATAATAGAAAAATATGAGTTCCCAGGTAATTATGACATTGTGGTAGTGTTCAGGTGCATGGAAGGCTTCCTAACAAGCTAGAGTAATGAGTCAATTAGCTGTTCTGCTAACTTGCTACCATGCTAATTAGCAAAATTTCTAGCTGTAAGTTTGACTACACTTAAAAAATGGCCCTGCTAAATAGCTAGTGTAATGAGGTAATTAGCTGTCTTGCTAACTTGCTAGTGGTAAGTTTTACTATGCTTAGAAAATATAAGCTTGTGAACTAGCTAATGTAATGAGGCAATTAGCTGTCTTACCTTCTTGCTACCATGTTAATGAGCTAACTTGCTAGCTGTAAGTTTGACTACACTTAAAAAATGACCCCGCTAAATAGCTAGTGTAATGAAGTAATTAGCTGTCTTGCTAAATTGCTACCTTGCTGGCATGTTAGTTAGCTAACTTGCTAGTGGTAAGGTCGTCTTTAATCTTTAAATTCGTTTTATAATTCAAATCACAGGTTTATATTAACGCGCTTGTTCTAACACGTTATCGTTTCTATAGTAACAGCTGACAACATGATCTATGAATGATCTATGAATAATAAACCGATTTAAAAATGTGTTGTTATTATTTAACAAAGAAAATCACTGATATGATGAAGCTTAGCGTTAGGAGATGTTTACTGTATGTAACATTTATGGAAGGAGTCTCCAGTGCCAGTAAGGTTTCCGTCACAGGAAATTCTTCAGGACGGAGCACTTTTGCTAACATGACAAGTTGCATTTTTTTTCATTACCTTCAAGGGAGAGTTTATAGCTGCTATAATGTAAGTGAGAACAGGAACTTGTCTCTTGGATGTTCGACAGCATTAATGTAACTCTAAATGGGTGAAACGTATGATGTGTCATTGTTTAATAAATTCGAAATTTTACTTGCTAGCGCGTTGCTATTGTAGAAGAGGAATAAAACACTGTAAGATGTGCTGTTACTGGAAAATAAACTCTCGTGGTGGTAACTTTGTTGCATTGTTGATTATTTTCCTATAACAGTATGCCCCCAGATGTTTTAATCCCTACGTCATACAGTATGACTTCTCTAGATGGGCTGAAACGAGTGATGCACAGCGTGCTAATCTGCAGCTGTAATAAACTGGTGCACACTGATGTATGTGAAAGCCCAGTGTATGGATGCTGTAATGTTTTCTTTGTGAACACTGCACAGCTCTCATTCACAGAGCAGGCCTTGGGCAAAGCGATGCACCACAGTCAGTTTGCATTTCTAATGTGGCACGTCTGAAATGGCGGCCCGGCGGTAACACTCGACGCTTTGCTTCTTTATTTATTTAGTTTTGTGCTCTGTCTAATCTCCTGTTCCAGAATTAATTACTTAATTAGCATAGTGAATTAACAAATGATTATGATGCATGGAAAAGTTCCAGCAACACCCGGTGCAGTTCAGTTGCACATGCTTGAAGCCACGCATACACACACACACACACACACACACACACACACACACACACACACACACACACATGCACACGCACACGCACAAAGGGTGGCTAGAAGGCCTGAAGCCAGGAAATTAGTGCGTCTGTAATAAAATAAACCATTTTAACAAACAGCCTGGCCAAAGTGCAAGTGATATCATGCCACTGTGCGTGAGAAATAATAAAATCCCAGCGCTAATTTATTACCAAAGTATAATTGCAGCAATGAATTCATTCCTCCTCCTCCTCCTCTTCCTTCTTTTTCTTCTTCTTCTTCTTCTGAGAGAGAGAGAGAGAGAGAGAGAGAGAGTAATTTGCATCCAGACCTCAGCTACAGGAAGCAGGACATGAATCACTCACAGCACACAGGCCAAGATACAGCAGGATAGTGGCACATTATTATTATTATTATTATTATTATTATTATTATTATTATTATTATTATTTTGAGATTTGCTTCTTTTTCCTTAGCTTTAATTACAAGCTAGCTACTGTTAAGTAAGTAAGTACATTTATTTATAAAGCACATTGAAACCGAAGTGGGGGGCAAGCAGGCTTAGTTGATAGCACCTCGCACCTCCGGGATTGGGGGCTCAATTCCCTCTTCCGCCCTTTGTGCACGGAGTTTGCGAGGGGTTTCCTCTGGGTTCTCTGGTTTCCTCCCCCAGTAAACTCCCCATGTGCTGTGGCCGATTGACATTTTTAAATTGTCCGTAGTGTGTGAATGTGTGTGTGGGATTGAGCCCTGGGATGGATTGGCACCCCGTCCAGGGTGTCCCCCGCCTTGTGTCCCGAGTTCCCAGGGATAGGTTCCAGGCTCCCTGCGACCCTGTGTAGGGTGAGCAGTATGGAAAATGGATGGATGGATGGATGGATGGATTGATTTAAACTGAAGTGTTGTACAGTTAAAACAGGAAACAAACAGAAAGTTTTAGAATTTTGGACATTTTTAAACAAGGAAAGTAAATGTTCAATATCGTAAATATTTCTTTTCTAGGTCACCGTTTAAGGTTTTGCTCGTATCTCTTTCACTGAAGCATGTGTTCAGACGGCACACTGACGGATTTGATCTCACGCCGATCGTCAGGGTTCTACACAAACGCTGTCATTCAAAGAAAATACCAAATACTAAAAAGTTCTAAAATCAAAAAAATACGAATAAATAAATAAAGATTGTATTTTTCACTCATTGTTGCTGATGATGTCATTTGTAATGAATTACATTAGAAAACAATGCAAAACTAGAAACACCAGTGCTTCTCAGACCTTCAGACCACATTGTACAATCGCAACAAGAAAACAACCAACCAAACAAACAAACAAACAAATAAATAAATAAATCAGTGAATGCAAAGGCATTTTCATGGTCACACTCAAGTTTAAGCCGAAAGCAGCAGTACTGAAGATCTCAGAGAACCGGGGTCAGAATACAGCATGAGTGTATCAGTGATAGAGGGAGGGTCTGTGATGCACTTCAAAAACAAATAACACTATCTCCTGCACATTGATCGGTAATCTAATCTCTAATCGGTATTGTCTAATCTCCTACACACCTTTACTATCTTAGATGATACAGAACATTGTTGCCCAACAGCTCTGTCCATCTCAGTCAGGCTTCCAGAAGCTTCTCAGTGTGTAATACATGATTAGTGACTGACGCCGGTTTAGATGTACAGCTTCTTGCTTGGTTTAGATCCTATTTAACAGTTTGTAGTTAGTGTTGGTGTTAAAAGAGAATCTGAAGAGCTTTAACAGCGCACCATTGTGTCCCACAAGTTCCGTGTGCACGTTCTGGACCAACATACTGTATTTTAACCAAGCTCAGTATTTGAATAAGATCGATATGTAACAAATAAGTTTAAGTCTTTTTTTCTTCTCCTCTTCTTTGCACACACAATCACACTTCCTGCGTTACTGCACCATGCTACCACGTGACTTGCAAACCCGTTTGTCTTGGCCGAGAAGAGGAGGAGTTTCATGAACCCGGTAAGTCTAATTATATATCTTGAAGTTTACACATTAAGTGGCAAAAAAGGTACAATTATTTATTAAATATTGGTCTTATTCAAATAGCACAACGATAGAGGTTAGCTTGGTTATAATCCACTGCTACACAACGTGGCATACAGACCACTCAAGTTAAACATGGCTATGCAACGTATGCTTATGATATATGAACCTTGATATATTTACCGTATACAGGATGCTGCAAATAAGTCGCATGTCAGTGTTTTTCTTTCTCTGTGAGACTCGGTTGGTTTGTTTTTACTCTTCTATTATGATTTACTGTATAATCCCAAGTCTTCTTCATCATGATGTCTCAGGGAGTTTTTCCTCGCCAATGTCAACTCTGGCTTGTTCATTATGGATCTAAATCTACATCTGGATTTCTGTAAAGCTGCTTTGTGAATACTTTTAAACACACTATACAGATAAAATTTAAACCGAATTGAACGTCTGAGATAGCACATAAATGTCTCAATGTACATCTCCGTGTTTCCACTGCAGCTTTTTGCAAAGATGTTTTTTTTTTTTTGTTTGTTTTTTTAGTTTCATAAGACAGCGCCTTCCTCTGGTTCACATTTTAGATTTTAGTATTAAATCTCTACGTTGTCGCCATGTGATTATCAGCTTCAGCTCACGTTCCCTCCAACTTTCCTCACGTGACTGACTACAGTTGGCAACTGAATAAATATTCCAATGTGTCTAAGTGTATTAAGAACAAAATATTAGGAACATGTATTAACACTGACCAAAAATAACGTTGTGTAGCAAATCGAATAGAATGAATTGCATGTGCATTGACATTGGATAGATGTGTGTCTATGTATATTTGGGATGTAATTCACAAATAATATATTGGCTTTCTCTTCTAATGATGTGCAATTAGACTTCAGCAGAATAAATTTGGCCAGATTCAGCAGCACAGTTACAACAAAATGGATCCCATTTTAAAAAGACAGAAATTTGCTTGCAGATATGTTGCCTTTCACACAAGAGTGGCTTTACATACATATACAATGCATATATATATATATACACATACGTTTATACATAAATGCATAAATGAATGAATAATTGCCTAACGGTTAACCTGCATTCCTGTCACTCCTGAAGTGTGCACACAGCACTCCAGCAGTTTCAGCACAGAGCCGCATGAGACCTTCATCAGTGCATCTCCAGCGCGCTCTGCCTCATTAGCGTAATGAGAGGCAGGCCAGGCGCAGGGTTCAGGTTGCAGGCGTGTGCCTCTGTGAGGCTGATTGGCAGCTCCAGTGCCAGTTAGACTGTGGGATCTCACAGAAACCGCAGCTGCACCAGGAGTCCAGGAGAGCTGGGTAAAACCGGGTGAAAAAAAGGAATATATATATATATATAAACGAGTAATGGCAAAACAGCATCACCACATCCACAAGTTTATTCCACAATAAACATTAAAATACACGTTTATTTATTTATTTATTTATTTTTTAAGAAAGAAAAATGGCTACTCTTTTGATATGATAACATTTTCTGTAAGAAGACATTTATTTAACATTCATGGAAAGAGGCTCCAGTGTCAGTGAGTTTTCCTTTAACTTCGAGACAAAGTAAACAAAGAGAGACTTGTGAGCAAATGACTGTTTATAAGCTGCTATACCATAAGTGATAACAGGCGCTAACATGTCTTGCAGATGTCACACAACATATGTAACTGTAAACGGATAAAAATGTCTCGTTCATTACTGAATTAAAAAATTGTAATCTTCAGCAGTGTGCTGTGATATGAGAGGAATAAAATACTTTGAGTTTTAACCGTCATGGATTATTTTCCTATAAAAGCACACCCCATCATGCTTCTTACATGATTTATTTTTTAAATATAAAATACACTCTTATTGACTAGAATGTCACATTCAAATTCACACGTGCACTGTAAAAAAAATAAAATATAATACATCTAAGCAAGTGAAAATATCTTGAATATTGGCAAATTTATGTACTTATTATGACATTATTACAAATCATTTTTTTTAGATGATTTTACTCATTTGAAGCTTTACATTTTCTTATTCTATTGGCAGATAATAAATCCATAAAATGCTTAAAATTAGAAAAACTGTCAAGAGAAACAGATAATTTCATGCTTGAAATTAGTAAACAATGTCCAGAAATAGGTTTAATAATCTTATATTTGTGTATTGTAATCTTGTTACAGGAAATACTAGGTAAGTTTGACTATACAGTGGGGGAAAAAAGTATTTGATCCCCTGCTGATTTTGTACGTTTGCCCACTGACAAAGAAATGATCAGTCTATAATTTTAATTGTAGGTGTATTTTAACAGTGAGAGACAGAATAACAACAAAAAAATCCAGAAAAACGCATTTCAAAAAAGTTAGAAATTGATTTGCATTTTAATGAGGGAAATAAGTATTTGACCCCTTCGACTTAGTACTTGGTGGCAAAACCCTTAGTACTTGGTGGCAAAAAAATCAGGAGGGATTTTGTCCCACTCCTCTTTGCAGATGCTCTCCAAGTCATTAAGGTCATTTTCAATGCCCTGGCTGAGGGAAGGAGGTTCTCACCCAAGATTTGACGGTACATGGCCCCGTCCATCGTCCCTTTGATGCGGTGCAGTTGTCCCAAAGCATAATGTTCCCACCTCCATGTTTGACGGTGGGGATGGTGTTTTGACTTGGGGTCATAGGCAGCATTCCTCCTCCTCCAAACACGGCGAGTTGAGTTGATGCCAAAGAGATCTGACCACACCTGACCACAACACTTTCACCCAGTTCTCCTCTGAATCATTCAGGCAAACTTCAGACGGGTCTGTACATGTGCTTTCTTGAGCAGGGGGACCTTGCGGGCACTACAGGATTTCAGTCCTTCACGGCGTAGTGTTACCAGTTGTTGTCTTGGTGACTATGGTCCCAGCTGCCTTGAGATCATTAATAAGATCCTCCCGTGTAGTTCTGGGCTGATTCCTCACCGTTCTCATGATCATTGAAACTCCACGAGGTGAGATCTTGCATGCATCCCCAGACCGAGGGAGACTGACAGTTTCTTCCATTTGCGAATAATCGCACCAACTGTTGTCACCTTCTCACCAAGCTGCTTGGCGATGGTCTTGTAGCCCATTCCAGCCTTGTGTAGGTCTACAATCTTGTCCCTGACATCCTTGGACAGCTCTTTGGTCTTGGCCATGGTGGAGAGTTTGGAATCTGATTGATTGATTGCTTCTGTGGACAGGTGTCTTTTTACAGGTAACAAACTGAGATTAGGAGCACTCCCTTTAAGAGAGTGCTCCTAATCTCAGCTCATTACCTGTGTAAAAGACACCTGGGAGCCAGAAATCTTGCTGATTGATAGGGGATCAAATACGTATTCAAGATATTTTCACTTGCTAAAATCATTTTTTGAAATGTGTGTCTCATAGTCAAGTCCAGGCTTTTAAATCTATCTGAGGAGTGAAAAGTGTATTAAGCGCTGCCTCTGCCCAAATTGCATTTGTAGAATTTCTGATTTGTTCAGAAAGGAGGATACAGTGCCCTCCACTAATATTGGCCCCCTTGGTAAATATGAGCAAAGAAGACTGTGAAAAATTGTCTTTATTGTTTAACCTTTTGATCTTTTATTGAAAGAAATCACAAAAAAATACTCTGCTCTCATGGATATCAAACAATTGCACACAGGGTTTTACCCCAAAAAAAACCATCTTTGTTAAATATAGGTGTGTAACAATTATTGGCACCCTTTTAGTCAATACTTTGTGCTACCTCCCTTTTCCAAGATAACAGCTCTGAGTCTTCTCCTGTAATGCCTGATGAGGTTGGAGAATACATGGCAAGGGATCTGAGATCATTCCTCCATACAGAATCTCTCCAGATTCTTCAAATTTTGAGGTCCACGCTGGTGGATTTTGTTCTTCAGTTCACCCCACAGGTTTTCTATGGGTATCAAGTCAGGGGACTGGGATGGCCATGGCAGGACCTTGATTTTGTGGTCAGTAAACCATTTTTGTGTTGTTTTTGATGTATGTTTTGGATTCTTAATTATTGCCCTGGTGGTGGAAATGGGCATTTTCAGTGCTTGTGCTATTTTCTTATAGCCACTTCCCATTTTGTGAAGCTCAACAACTTTTTGCCGCACATCACAGCAATATTCCTTGGTCTTACCCATTGTTATGAATGACTAAGGGAATTTGGCCTATCTGTTACTAAATATTTATACCCCTGTGAAACAAGAAGTCATGGTTGAACAATTTCCTGCTCCTATTCACCAGGTGTACTAAAAAAAAAAAAGTAAAATATGAATGGGAATATACTTCAAATATATTTTTCTCATATGAGTTCATAGGAGTGCCAATAATTGTTGCACACCTATATTTAACAAAGATATATATTTTTGGATAAACATGTGTTGTGTTTGCAATTGTTTGATATCCACGAGAACAATAAAGACAATTTTTCACAGCCTTCTTTGCTCATATTTACCAAGGGTGCCAATATTAGTGGAGGGTACTGTATATACTATTGGCCATATAGTACCTACTGTATATTGGCACTGGTTGCTCAGGGAAACAGCAGAAAGGCAGAAAGTTTGAAAGCATTTGATTGGCTGAATGCGCAGCCAATGTGAAATGCGTATGCTGTAGTTCTTAATACTCCTAAATCAACATGAACTAGACATGATTCATAAAATTATTAATGAAATTTCATGAGCTGCATTGGATTGAGAGACCTCAGAGATTTGAGGTTAGGTTTAGAGTGGCAATTGGGATGACAAGGCTTATATCTAGAGTGGCAACTGCCATCCCATGCCACCCATAAGCATATAGAAGAAGGTAATCTTTGAAACAGTGAAAAATGGCTTCAAAACGTCTAGCCAAAAATGTATTAGTTTAATAATATAAGGTATACAATGGCTAATCATAAAAAATAATTTCAAATTCAATCCATTAAAAAAAACAAAATGGCAAAAAAAGACAAATACTTAATTTAGACAAAGTATATTCTTCATTTTATATGGTTTGTGATATTTGTTTTTAATATTTTTTTTTTTGCCATTTTCTTTCCCCTAAACACTATTGATGTAAATGTACTGATTTATTATTAATGTTTTACTAGATTTATGTATTACAATGATAACACAACACAAATGTAATGTTTTGGGTGTCTCTGCATTCTTTTTTCTTATATTTTTCCCCTCTGGACATAAAAACAGACTCAAACCCTCATCTCTATCGCATCTCATCGCATGTCCCGCAGCTGTAGTGCCTGTGATGCCAATCAACCCAAGCATTTCCCATTGACTGCACCGGCCGGCCAATCAAATGCCTCCGATCTCAGCACCTTTCCCCCGTTTCCCCGGGCAACCTGCGCCACACACCGAGCTCCATCTATCGGGAAACTGCAGAACTGTGCAGAGAGGAGGAGAGCTCACAGTTTTTAGATATTCACACACACACACACACACACACACACACACACACACACACACACACACACACACACACACACATACACACACAGATGTGTAGAGAAGCTGTAAATAACTAATAATGATCATAAACAGTGGAGCCAGTCTTCTAATCTGTCTGTCTGACTGTAATTATGTCCAACTCTCTTTGTGTCTGTCTTTGTCTGTATGTGTCTATCTGTATGTGTCTATCTGTGTTTGTCTGTCTGTCTGGGTACAATATTTGTAACGGTATGTGTCTGTCTGTATGTCTAACTGTCTGTCTATGTCTGTCTGTTTGAGTCTGTATCTATTTCTTTATCTCTCTGTCTATACACCTGTCTATATGTGTCTATCTGCCTGTGACTGTCTTTATGTGTCTACCTTTCTGTGTCTGTATATCTAACTGTCTGTTTGCCTGCCTGTATTTCTGTGTCTTTCTGTCTGTGTGTGTCCATCTGTCTGTCTGCCTGTATGCATGTCTGTAAGTGTATAACTGTCTGTGTCTGCATATCTAACTGTGTGTCTACAGTATGTGTCTATCTGTATCGGTCTGTCTGTCTGAGTCTGTATTTATACCTGCCTGTATCTGTCTGACTCTATGTGTCTATCTGTCTGTTTGTCTGCCTCCATCTGTCTGAATGTCTAATTGTCTGTCTGTCTGCCTGTCTGTGTCTATTAGTATGCATGTCTGTCTGCATCTATTTCTCTATCTGTCTATCTGTAAGCCTGTCTATATGTGTCTATCCGCCTGAGACTGTGTGTATGTGTCTATCTAACAGTCTGTGTGCCTGTATTTCTTTGTCTGTATGTCTGTATGTATGCATGTTTGTATGTATGTGTATATCTGTGTGTATCTGTATATCTAACTATGTGTCTATATGTATCTGTCTGTCTCTATGCCTGTCTGTATGTGTCTATCTTTCTGTGTCTGTGTCTCTAACTGTGTGTCCATGTGTCTATCTGTATCTGTCTGCCTGTATGTAGTATGTCTGTATGTGTCTACCTGTCTGTATGTCTGCATGTGTCTATCTGTCCCTCTGTTTGTATGCATGTCTGTATCTGTCTGTATATCTAATTGTCTGTGTCTCTCTGTCTGTGTCTATCAGTATGCATGTCGGTCTGCATCTGTTTCTCTGTTTCTCTGTCTGTATGTCTGTCTTTGCCTGTCTTGGACCTCTCCTGTGTGTGTGTGTGTGTGTGTGTGTTATAATCATATGTGTTGGGTCTGGAGTTATAATCAGAGGTTATAAAGCCTCTTATGTTGTGTCAGAAGCAGTTAGATCAGGTATTTACAGTATATTAAATTTTATTTGCTGGTTTGATTTCATTTCTTTAAGAGTTGATCTTAAACACAGTGTAGCAAAAAAGTAAAATGTGTTTTTCCTGAAAGAACGATCACATGATGTTGATTTTTCCATACACTGAGTTTTTGTATATTTGTCAGAGGTGGACAGGTAAAGCGTTCAGAGATGTTTCAGTGTTTGTTTTACGAGGAATGCTTGGACCTCCTGCTGAAGCTGAGATTTACTGTGTGTGTGTGTGTGTGTGTGTGTGTGTGTGCGTGTGTGTGTGTGTGTACAGATGAAGGTTTCTACAGGGCTTTTGTGGTTGTTTTTGGAATCTGGCCACTGCAAGTCATGTGACATATGAGACACAGATGTCAAAAGAGGGCGGGCTGATGCTGAGAGAGATGCTGCAGTTGATTCAGGTGAATAGATCCTAGAGCTTCTTTTCATCATGGTGTGTAAATGAAAATTGAGTAATGATTTGGAAATTTGATGTGAAGTATCGGTAGCTCTGTCATCAGGGTTCAAATCCCAGGATTGTCAGATTGACAGACTTTAAGCAACAGCTGCACTGCGCATGTGCGAATTTGACTCGCTGCTTCCTGCTTGCTGTTCTTCTACAACATTTTGACATACGTACCCAAACATGAAGTTTAGGTGAGTTAATTTTGCATTTTAAATGTGTGTTAAATTAGATTGATCTTTACAATAGATAACAAAACTATTCCGTCAAAGAATTCAAAGCAATTTGGTCAAAGACTATTTAATTTTAATCAGTTTTTCTTAATGTACAGTATATGAAGAGGCGGGATGCTTATTAGGGACAAATCAACTATACCTATATAACTATGAGTGTACATGTGCTGTTTGTCTCCACAGAGTCTAGCTAGCTTAACATTACTGAGTGCTCTGTCGTGAATAACATCATGTCTCAATGGTGATCAACGGTGAGATGTTATTCTCATTTTGAATTTTAACATAATCAAGCAGCACCGTGTGAAGTTATTTCAGGATGTGCACAACAATAATGGGGCTAATAAACTAAGAAAATTAACGTGCGTTTACTTTGTAACCGACTTGGACGTGTTGATTTATTTAGGAATTCAAAACAGACAGACAATAACTATCTGAAAATACCCGACAGTAAGGTATCGCCAAGTTTGTTTTTAAGGAAAGCACAGGTTTGATATTAAATCAGCAAATTTTGTCCGTTACAATTTAAAATGCTGTCATGATACCAAAAATCAAATGAAACCAATAATGAAACAAATAACTCAACTAAACTAGACAATATGTGTTGGATTAAAAGAACAATCCAACTTTTTTACAGCATACACATGAAACACAGACATGACAGGATATAAACAGGCATACTAATCAAAGTTCAAACAGGGAAAGCAATCAGTCAGAAAACAGGGGCGGAGACAGGACCAGGAAGTGAAAACAAAACACGTCACTATAAGAACATTGGTTGTACATGTTGTTCTGAAAAAAGCACCATGACAAAGATATGTCATAATAATACACCTATAATGATTACAGGAAGTCAACTTTGATATAATGAATTTGTGATAGTTTACCGTATAAGCATTTAGAAACAAATTCTGTCTAACACTTAAGTCATCCATCCATCCATCCATCCATTTTCCATACGCTTATCCTACACAGGGTCCCAGGAACTCGGGGCAGAAGGCGGGGGACACCTGGACGGGAAGCCAACCAATCGCAGGGCACAATCCCACACTCATTCACCCACTATGGACAATTTGGAAATGCCAATCAACCTACAACGCATGTCTTTGTCTGCATGTCTGGGGGAGGAAACCGTAATATCCAGAGGAAACCCCTGAAGCACAGGGAAACATGCTAGGCAACAGCCCTTAATGCACGATGTTGCCATATGACAACAATTAATTTACCTCCAATTTTTTTGATAGGCAATAATACAAAATTACTATTTTCCTATGTAAATAGAAAAAGGGGGCTTCAACTTTGACATAAAAAAGCCATGTCACATAATCCGGAAGTGTTGAAGTGCTGCAAAATTGGGCTCTAAAAATTTGTTTATATTTAGGCAGAAATATTTAAAGGGAAAAAAAAAAAAATCTGAGATAAGTTAACATTTTTTTTAAGCATTTGTTTCATTTTAGCAAGGTTATATACTTTGAGTATTCTGTTAAATGGTAAAATGACATTGTTGCCATATGGCAACAACATGCAATAATGGAACTGTAGTATGTGCATTCATAAATTGAAACAGGCTTACATAGACACTAGGCTTCTCTAAAAGTATATTTACATTTTTTCACATTCAAAGTGAGAAAAGCTGTTGCAATTCAAGACATTTTGCAATTACACCTAATGTTCTAAATTTTAGGTTTCAAGAGAAATGATTAAGAATTCAAGAGAAAGAATTAAAAAGATGCTTCACTCAAAACATGTTTAGATCTAATTTTTTTAATGTATTTTGAGTAAGTAAATCCATCCACACACTTTTTACAACTTTAATGTCTTTCTAGAAGATATAACTTGTACATGTTCACTAATTCAAGTAATAAAAATCCATAAAAACATTTTTGTAATGTAAATGTAATAATTCATGCAGTAGAGGGTTAAGCCACTGTGTCCCGACACTCGATTTTCAGAGTTCTTATTTAGTGACTTAGATTTTACACGTCTTTTGGCTTTTTTGACTGTTATTTCCATTCCTACGGCTGCCGATGCTTAAAAACTGTAGTGTCGGACCCTGAGTTTTTCATCTCTGTGTTTAAGCTGTACTCGACCTCACTCGTAAGTCACCTCGAATAAAAGCGTCTGTCAAATATACAGATGTAAATATAACCTTCTGTGCGATCACTTAATCCTGCCCTAAGTCTCCGTAGCCGAAGAACATTAACATTTTATCACCATACCACTTTCAGCCTAATAACATTTTAAACCTCCTCGGTGGAACTCCTTGGTGAACTTGATGGTATGATTTCTTCAGATGTTTCTTTTCTGTCAGTTGCCCAAGGTGAACCTGTAAATATTCTAATGATTATAGGACGTTAAAAAAAAAAGGAAGCATCATGGCTTTGTGGTAAAAGAAGCAGGCGTTTTTTTTTTTTTTTTTTCTCAGCAGAAAGCGTGTTTTATCTGGAGGCTTTTCTCTGTGACGCTGGAAACGATCTCCACAATCCATCTCATTAAGGGCAAGCTGTGATGACAAGATGTTCTGTGAAGGAAGAGGCTAATTGCCAACACGCTGTAGCTCAAATCTTCGCTTCACACACACCAGGCCGACTCGCGAAGTAACGCTCTGCGCTCAAGAACAGCGGTTTTCTAATGGGTAATGTGTTTAAGCCATATAATAAGTTTATTTATCTCAAATTGTAAAAATACTTTGTTATTTATTTATTTTCAGTTCAGAACGTTGAGATGCATCCGGTTTTTAGCACCAATTTTGCTCTTATTTAAAATATATATTACGACATAAACACGCATGCACGCACTCAGACGGCATAATAATATACATATTCTTGTTTTCACAAAGGTAAAAATGACAAATAACACGTTTAGATATGACCTTTGTCCTTTTTTTTTTTTTTTTTTTGCAGAGGTCATGGGATATTGTTGCGTTCCTTGAGAACCTCGCCTTTTCATTCCATAATGATCATTAATGTCAGAGAGGGTGAAATTAAAATGCGCCTCCATTTTGCATCTGGACACATTAACGCGCTTTATTTTTTAAAACGACTGCATGGGGACAGTCCTTTTGCGAGAAGAAGATAAAATCTAACGTAAAAAAAAAGCGAGACTTAAGGAAACAAGCAATTGAAAATGGACAGGCCGTGGGTTCAGATGTATTGTCTGTTAAACCAAACACACACCACTGCTGTTCCACCACTTCTTAAGTAATCTTAAAAATTTAAATCAAGTCCAAGTCCATGAATTGCAATAAACTGGATGGAAGGACACTATTGACAGAAAGCTAAAGAGAATGGACGAGAGAGAGAGAGAGAGAGGGGGTGAGAGGACGATTTCATCCCTATCCACACAGCATAAATAACAGCGGCCATCCCAAACACACTGTTCTCCATGTTACCCAGGGCTTTGTGTGGTCGTCAGGTTTTTACGAGATTAATCCTCTCGCATATATTGCCAATATAAATATGAGCCGGCTCTGCGGGACGCCCTACGGAGGACCGTTAAAGCTCCAACGCAGCCACACACAACTTTTACTGTGCCTCACGTGGGTTTTTTTTCCCTCTTTTTTTCCTAAGAGGACACTCCCTAACCCGTGTGCATATCTATGTGTGTATGTGACCTGGGTTAGAAACACAAACGTGATGTCACTCCATCATGGCATGCCATGAGAAAAGCCCATAATGTGCAGTGCGGAATGAGAAGTGGGTTAAAGGCAGGGCCTTAATGACCTTTTGCACTACTGGAGTCTACAGGGCCCCATCTGTGTCAGACGTCCTGCCGTCTCTGCTAAAGTTTTCATACAGACCGAGGTGTAAGACACACCAGCCAAGCAAGCACATGCTCGGGATTGCGATTTCAACCTATTCATAGATCCATAACTGGTTTTAAGTGAGGATGTATAGGTATAACACTAATACGCATATAAACAACTCTGTCCGTACACCTACTGCACAAACTAATGCCACTCTGTACACTGTGTATTCTGTATTTATTTCTCAATAACTTTTTGAATCAATGTTGAATTGAATGTAATTATTGTAGAAGGTATGGGTTGACCAAGTACTATATTTTTACTAGTTGACATAAAAAAAATAAATAAAAAACAACAACAACAACAAAAAAAACGTAGCCAGTTAGTCATAACTAATTTCACATTCAAAAAATGTTGTTTTTTTAAAATTTTTGTTCAGTTTTGTTCACATCTCACACATGATTTTAATCTTCAGATGCATAAAAATCAATTAATTAAATTATAAATCAGATTATAAAATGAAATTAAACAATAAAATATGAATACATATAATTATTTTTAATTTAAAAATATTTATTTTATATATCTGTTTATGTGTAAAAACAATTTAACAATATATTCAGTTATATTAATATAAATATTAATACAATTAAATTCTTTCCTATGAAACTCACTATATAAAGGGTTAAATAATACAAATCTGAATAAATATTGTTGTCGATCGGTTCTTTAATATGATTTTGTTTTTTCCTAAATGTCAAAGTTTTGCATCTTTACCATAACCCTAGTTAAATGACTTTAAATAAAAGTACAAAAGAGTGAAGAACCTAATCTAGGTAATCTAGACCTGGATTAAAAAAAAAAATACAAACAAACAAACAAAAAAATATATAAAATATAATATTTTGTGAATAAAATATAAAAAATATACGTAAATATAATATTTTTTGATATTATTTTGATATCGATATCTTTTTTTATGTCCTCGCCGTAAAAATTTATGACTAATGTGTTTTGAAAAAGACAAAGATTTAATATTCAACAATATGTCGTTTTGTGCTAAAGCTAATGTAGCAGAGCATGCTACATGCTATTTAGAGTTAAAAAGAGTGAAAAGGTCTTTCCTGAGACTTGTCAGTGCCTCAGAGTGTTTTGGCCAGTGTTATGGTAAGGACGTAGAATTGTTCCACTCCTGGTATACAAAACTTGCCGTAGTTGCAAAAACACCCAGTTGAAAACAACAACGGATTCAGGACATCAGCATTTTATGATATTTTATGTTTTATCAGCAGTAAATGCTGATTAACAACAACAAAGGATGTGTGCGTGTGTGTGCATTTCAATTAGCAGCCACGCAACAACTAACAACTTACACAACTCTACTCTAATCTATATAAAATGTACAGGTTTCAAACTGTGTGAAAGGTCTGGGTTGGCTTAGTGTACGAAAAGCTTCATAAGACCAGATTCTTATTAGATGTTAGAATCAATGTTAACGGATGTGCTAATTGCTACGCTGCTAATTTTAATGCTAACAACACTTCTCCTTCGAGCTGTACTGTACGTGAACTCGTGATCCCGACGCACTTCTCCTGCCGGGTCTCCTCTCGCGCTTTGAAAATGCCTGATTCATCCTGATACGTCTTCTGCTGCCGTGCATGCTCTCACACGGACAAAAAGATTTACTTCACGAAAACATTATGTTTATGTCCTGGAGTCACCTTTGCTGCAGTGTTTAGTCTCATCTGGATCCTTTAGACTTGTACCTAAGAACTGCTGCTGGAATCAGAAAGACTATGATGCTCATACTCATACTCCGTCCAGAAAAATAAATAGCTAAAAGTAATGAAAACCTGTCTGACTTTCACGGTGATATCTGAACACCGAAGGATTTGACTTTGGAGGATAAAATGTTGTTAATGCCAGAAGTACAGCTTGTAAATACCTGAATCTAGCAAAAAAAAAAAAATGGATTAGAAACATTTGTTAGCATTTCTCTCAGTCTTTGTGTGGGAAACAAGTTGACCGTGGTGTGTACACATTTCTGATTTGCAGTGTCTGCAATATACAATATTTATCATCACCTGGTACAGACATTATCCACTCCATAATCCCCTTTTTTCTCCTCCAATATGTCTTACAACAGAAATGTTTCTGTACATCTGTAGACACAATGGACCTCATTCATCAATCTTTAAGTAAAGTTTCACTGTAAATGTTTGCGTAAACCAAACTTACTCTAGATTACTCTAGATTTTCAAAAGTTTCGTAAACGCTGATGTTCTTCGTATTCATGTGTGTATGTAGATGAATACCAGGTGCGTGAATGCCACAGCTGATTTGTGTTTGGTGACGCCCACAAAACACCATAAAAGGCCACGTTCACGGAGTGGAAAGCAAAAATGGCCAAAGACATAAACTGTAAGTACTTTTGACTCACATCTGCAAGAATAAAAAACAAACAAACTATTATTTAGTGGCATATCCAGCAGTGTCACAGCACCTGAAAAGGCCAATATATCGAGAGAAATTACAGACGTGAATCCATCCAGCGCCGTGTAAATGAGGACAAACGAAAATGGTTTGACACCAAAAGTATTAAAACAAACAAACAAACAAACAAACAAAAAAAACTTTACATTTCCTTGTATTTATAATGCAGGAGAAGTTCCTACTCATCAATGTGTGAGAAGTCCTTAAACAAGTACAACTATATTCAAACTTTATTATTTTTGAATAGGTACGAGTGGCTAATAGAGTAACAGATCAGGAATTAAAACCCACTAATATTGGCCCCCTTGGAAAATATGAGCAAAGAAGGCTGTGCAAAATGGTCTCTATTGTTTGATCTTTTGTTCACAAAATTCACAAAAATACTCTGCTCTCATGGATATCAAACAACTGCAAACACAACACAGGTTTATCAAAAAAACCTCTTCGTTAAATATAGGTGTGCAACAATTATTGGCACCCTTTTAGTCAATACTTTGTGCTACCTCCCTTTGCCAAGATAACAGCTCTGAGTCTTCTCCTATAATGCCTGATGAGGTTGGAGAATACATGGCAAGGGATCTGAGACCATTCCTCCATACAGAATCTCTCCAGATCCTTCAAATTTCGAGGTCCACGCTGGTGGACTCTCCTCTTCAGTTCACCCCACATGTTTTCTATGGGTATCAAGTCAGGGGACTGGGATGGCCATGGGAGGACCTTGATTTTGTGGTCAGTAAACAATTTTTGTGTTGATTTTGATGTATGTTTTGGATCATTGTCCTGCTGGAAGATCCAACCATGGCCCATTTGAAGCTTTCTGGCAGAGGCAGTCAGGTTTTCATTTAATATCTGTTGATATTTGATAGAGTCCATGATGCCATGTATCCTAACAAAATGTCCAGGTCCTCTGGCAGAAAAACAGCCCCAAAACATTAAAGAGCCACCACCATATTTAACTGTGGCCATGAGGTACTTTTCCATATGACTACCTCTGGTGTTTATTACCAAAATGCTCTATTTTGGTTTCATCTGACCATAGAACCCGATCCCATTTGAAGTTCCAGTAGTGTCTGGCAAACTGAAGATGCTTGAGTTTGTTTTGGGATGAGAGTAGAGGCTTTTTTCTTGAAACCCTTCCAAACAACTTGTGGTGATGTAGGTGACTTCGGATTGTAGTTTTGGAGACTTTCTGCTCCCAAGACGCAACTAACTTCTGCAATTCTCCAGCTGTGATCCTTGGAGATTTTTTGACCACTCGAACCATCCTCTTCACAGTGTGTTGAGACAAAATAGAAATGTGTCCAATTCCAGGTTGATTCATAACATTTCCAGTTGACTGGAACTTCTTAATTATTGCCCTGATGGTGGAAATGGGCATTTTCAATGCTTCTTCTATTTTCTTATAGCCACTTCCCATTTTGTGAAGCTCAACAACCTTTTGCCGCACATCACAGTTATATTCCTTGGTCTTACCCATTGTTATGAATGACTAAGGGAATTTGGCCTATGTGTTACTTCATATTTATACCCCTGTGAAACAGGAAGTCATGGTTGAACAATTTCCTGTTCCTAGTCACCCAGGTGTAAAAAAAAAAAAAAAAAAAAAAAGATTTTTTAGCAAAGATCTTTTTTTTTTTTTTTACAAACCTGTGTTGTGTTTGCAATTGTTTGATATCTATGAGAGCAGAGAAACAAAAGATCAAAAGGTTAAACAATAAAGACAATTTTTCACAGCCTTCTTTGCTCATATTTACCAAGGGGGCCAATATTAGTGGAGGGCACTGTATATAAATATACATATAAATATATATATATACATACAGTATAATGCGTATAGTACATTGAATTGGTTTTTACAAGAACAATGTAATATTTCCTCAATGCCATTTAGGCCTACTGTATATGAAAATGACATATTCATTTTAAAAAATGGTCTAAAAAATGTTTAATTTGTGTGTGTATTTGAAATAAATTGTCATTTGGACTCGACAGCATAATTCGTACATAAAAATGCAGCAACTCATCACAAATTATAAGCTTCGAAGCCGATCAGTTGAGCTTTATATTACTTAGTCTTCTAATGTGTAAGTTTACACGCACTCAAAAAGAGGAGTACTGTAGGATACGAAAGTTTTTCTGAATTTGCAAAATTTTCACGTGTAAACATTTTATACGAATAATTTACACATAAATCTGTTCATGTCCCGCTTAATAAATGAGGCCCACTGTCAGCACTTACGCTTTCCCTTTGCTTGCCATAGCATACATTATACTTGCAGAAATTGATTAAATCAATTAAAAAAAATAAAAAATACAACACTGGCAACCCTGCATAGTAGACTGAAAGGTTCCCAGCTGGCAGGTCCAACCTACACACTCTCACTGTGACCATATCACACTCTCCATCTCTCTCTCTCTCTCACACACACACACACACACACACACACACACACACACACACACACACACACACACACACACACACACACACACACACACACACACACACACACACACACACACACACACACAGAGCCAGAATATATAACACGGGTGTAACGCGATACAGACAGTATTGGGTGGTACGGGCGGAGATTAGCTCAAAGTGGCGGCAGACTGTCTGTGTGTTTTTCTGCCGTATCTATGCCGGTGTTGGTTTCCCAAACTCACCGGGACAGCATGCCATACAGTCTGTCTGTCAGAGTCATGTCACACGGTGTCGAAAGGTTCAAAGGTCAAACATTCCAGCCCAATCCTTGATCAAGACATCAGGTAATGCAATGAAATACAATCACGCTCTTTTTTGTCATTCCTTGCACTTTAGCTAATTTTGCTAATAAACAAGCAGGCTGACTGTAGGTGGTAACGGTGCACAAACACTTTACATTAGCGAGAATCATATCTCTCAGACTCGAACGCCCCAGCATGGCTGGAGACAGCTGACTGGAAGACGCTCATTTGCAGAAAGTTGAGCATCTGCAGCAATATTTATCTTCTTTCCGCGTGTTCGGTAATGGCTTCGCAAACGATGGATGAGGCAGTTCCGTTCTTGCCTTCAGGTGAACAGCGAGACACGGCATGTGTAGATCCTTGGCCTATGGCCAGCTTATGATAAAGTTGATTCGGAATGCCTCCTTTGCTGTAGCAAACATATCAGCATCGCCATCACCACCACCACCACCACCCGAGAAATTGAGCATTAACATAATTAGCTAGCATATTGTTAATTTATTTTTTTTTGTTGTTGCTCTGTTGATGTTGCACAGCATCTAAACAAATTTCACTTTAGCGGAAAGGAGGGGGTGCGCTAACAGGCTGGCGGAGCTAGCGAAAACCTTCAGGGGTGAGAAGAGAGAAGTGAAAAAAAAAAAAAAAAAAAAAAAAAACTTTGGAGAAGAAGAAATTCCTCAGTGGTGTTAACTCTTTTGCTTGATGGCGTTTTGCTAATTACAGCACTTCCTAGGAACGAAAGTAATCGGCTATTGTCAGTGCCTGAAGCTTATCGAGAAACATGCAGGCAGTCATGTCTGGATGAAGGCCTTTTTTTTGCATCTTGGGCGAGGAAGACAGATCAGAGCGAGGGAACAAAAGACCGGTCCGATATCAAACCAAGGCGCAATTGTAATTAACCTTTTTGATCTGTGATGTGCTGCCTGGTACATAAGTGCAGCAATTAGCGTGTGTGTGGTTTTTTAAAAAAAACATTTCGCTAATGTTTCTCATTAGCATGGCATGACCTCTGCTAATCTGGCCAGACACAGACGTTGGTGCTGTCGTGCTCATGTGACATCTCCAATAGGTTCCTCTGAAACGGTTCCTTACCTACATCTCAAGTGAGATTGCTGTTATCTTTCCGAACGAGCAAGAGAGCATTAGTCTGCGGTCTCTCGCCTTGTGTTTTTCTGGCTTACTTGAGCAGTGTGGCAAAAGCCACTGGACGCCTGCTTGATGACATGGCACCAAAATGCTTGTCGAGGGCAGCCGTGAACGCCATTGCACCGTCGCTCTTGCGGCGGAATGCAAATGAAATTCTGCTTTGGTAATGGCAGCCTGCTCTTTGAGGAAGAGAGAGTAAATGTAGGAGAGTGTTACGGTAAAGCAAAGGCTAGAGAGAGGAATGTTCAGACGCAGCAGAGTTTAGGAGGAGGTAATGAGGCAGGACATGCGCGTACACACACACACACACACACACACACACACACACACACACACACACACTGAAAGGAAACACTGGGACAGGAGCAGGAGCAACAGCCGGGAAAGTGCACATAATGTTTCCCTTGCACATCATTTCTCAGCGAGAGCCACAGATGCAGATGTTACCTAAATTGCAAAGTTTCTATCTTATTTATTTATTTATTTATTTATTTCCTTCACTCTTTTTTTTTTTTTTTTTATTCCACCAGCATCCTCAACCCGATGTGCGTCAGCAACACGGAACCGACGCATGGGTGCCCCGTCATATTTTGATGCTTTGCCGATCATTCTTATGCTCTAGTGCAGTGACGGCTCGTCATGATATTCAATCAGAACAAAAATCTCAAATCTAATTAAGCAATATCACACGAGCAAGAGTGCGATTATATATTGCGATATTGCTTTTATACAGCAGTTCTATAAACAAGAAATTAATATTGAACGAATGGCGTTTCGGACACCAAACGTTCTGTTTATCTTTTGCTCCTCTAGCGAAAATAGATCCCAAAGACGCCGCACTCACTTTATGGCGTGTCAGCTCGCTGGCTGGTCTCATCAGTAGCTATGTTTCCATCCAAGTTGCGGATTTAACTTATGGGAATACCTGGAATATGGCATAAGACATTTGCGAACAAGGCACCGTTTCAATGCCATGTGCTCAAGAGAACAAAATCATCATTTCCAGGCAAACCGGAAGTCGTCTGTCCAAACATACCTCTCACTCTCTCCGCCGTTTTTACTTTTCGGCGCCGATTATCCAATCACATGATTTGTTCAGGCAAAAAGTCACATGATTTTTTAAAATTTGTTTCATTTGATGCGCGTTGAGGAATTTATTCGGTAAATGTGTTTCCATCGTAGTTTTATGCATGCGTCTTCTTATTGCATAAAAAAAAATTATCCTGCTCATTTCAGTGCATACATTTTTTATGCCCATTTTGGAGATTTTGTTCGCATCTGGTGTTTTTTTTTTTTTTTTTTTTTTTTTTGCATACACCAAAATGTGCATGAAAATAACTGGATGGAAATGTGCCCTCCTGGATTCATACCATGTTTCCTATGATAAACAAAAAAGTTATAACTCCTTTGTTCAAACAAACAAACAAAAAAAAAACCCCACCCAACTCTGTCATCTGTCCTTTTTTTTGCAGTAATTTGTACTTTCTTTAGTCTATCAGCTTTTCATTTGTCCTCCAAAGACATTATGGGAAAAAATAAAAAAGTATGATAGAGTAAAACAAACAATGTGTCAGCAAAAGTAGGCTGAAAAACATCAAATCTAGTGGGCGTGTCACTCTGTGTAACCACCTGACTTGACTGTCACTGATTGGCTACATGATTCTACACTCTGGCCTAGAAAGAAATCAGCCCCAGCTTCAATTCTTCTTACGTTTTCTATTCGATGTGTTTTCCTTATCGGTGCTGCTTGGTTACACAAAAATCCGAAATAATCTTATACTGATGTCTTTTTAATCTAGCTCATTTATACCATCTCTGGTGACATCCACATGCTAAAAAAAAACAAAAAAACATACGCACTATATATATATATATATATATATATATATATAAATATAAATGTCTCACATGTGAAAAACCTACCACCACCTCCTATATATCACCGAATGCTTTGGGTGACAAGCTCCAATTACCCGTGAAGAGCGAAGGCATTCATAAGCATTTCATATCTCATTAAATACAGTTATTTATTTTACAGGGAGCTATGTTTTGCAGGGGAAAACCAAAGCTGTTTAAAATGGGAATAAAACCTGAGTTTAACGACATGTCAAATGTTGCACGACTTCATAGGAAGCGCTTTTCCCACGTAGCACGCTCAATTTAGAGATTAGACAAATCACAACCTGTCAGAATTTAAGATTAAACCTGAGTGAGTAAGAGATTCGCACCTGGAGCTGGAACGGGATTTGAAAAAAAAAAAAAAGAGAGAGACGTGAATCAAATTTCATGGCTATTTTTAGAAATGAAGATGTTGTCATTAGATACAGGCGTCAGATTTTAGTCATATTAGTCACCGTGAAAGTTCTGGATTTTATTTCGGAAAGCTTTTCCCCTTCACACCTGAACACTTCCACTCACAAATGCAAACGACGTGAATGACATTCATGAGATTGCACAGGCAGTTAAGGGATTTTCTTCTCCCTCACCTTTCCAAATGTGAAGTGAATCCAGACCCCTTGAGATTAGATTAGACTTCACCACTCCTCAGAGACTCGTCCAGACCCGTGACATCATCTTCTCAACTCTGATAGACAGCGCTATACACTCCCTAGACAGGTTCCACTTGAGTCGAGAACCTCCACCGAGACACACTTCATGTGTCGTATTGAGTTCCAGTGTGGCCCAGCTTGAGTCCTGAAGCCTTTATAAGCAGAGGAGAACTATGGGAAAACACGACAGAGACGGCTAGTAAATATCAATATAGCTAAGCAGTGATGATGTTATGGGATTCACTGACTTTTTTACTGTGTAAAAAAAAGCAGCCCTGCTGATAGAGGGGACTTTTCTGGTCCTCAATATCATCATCATCATCATCATCATCATCATCATCATCCAGTTATTCTGATTCTCCCACTGAAAACACTTTCTATGAAGGTCATATCTACAGTAATGTATAAATACATTCCTGGCATGTAATAATACATTTATAAGGCATTCTACACTAACTATTTATGAAAATGCATCGCACTTTATTGCAAGTTGTGTACACCACAAAGGTCTAAGAAACTCGTGTGAGACCTATTTATTTATTTATTTTTATTTGATTAGACTTATTTTAAAAGTTTGTACTCTCTAGAAATGGCATAGCTCATTTTCTCATTTTTTAAATAAAACTGTTCTAGTATGAAATAAGTAACAAAATTGATTTAGTTCTCCTTAATTAGACCACATTACTACAGACATTTGACATTTTAAACAATTAATAAGTAATAAGTAGTATTTGTGAGCTCTAAGTGAAGTGAGATTTAAAAAAAAACAAAAAACAAATACCTATTAAACTTAGTTTTTAAGTTTAATTTAGTGTCATATTTTTCACGTGACAAGTATTTCTTATAACTAATTATATATCATATATATATATATATATATATATATATATATATATATATATATATATATATATATATATATATATATATATATATATATATATATATATATATATGAAATGTATATTACATTTATCACAAGTATTATAGTGAACTCTAAGTAAAGTGAGAAAAGTGAGACATTTTTAAGGATATTGTTAATAAATAATTACAGCATGCTATATTTCAGTTCTCTTTCTCGAAGGTATTACTTATAATGATTATAAATATGCTATAATATGTTTATAATAATTTATAAGTAGTGTGTGAGCTCTAAGTAAAATGAGCTATATTTTTCAAAAATATTATAGCTAAAGAATTTATAATTTTATTTATTACAAATGCTATTAATAAATTATTATAAATAAGCTATAACAGGATTATAATAATTTAATAATATAATAAAAGTAAGTATTTGTGAGGTCTGAGTAAAGTAAGACATAACTTTAAAGACTTTAAACTTAGACATAAAATTACTACGCAGCTAACAGCATTCACAATGTGAAATTTCTCACAAATACTATTTATTAATTCCCAAGTATGTTACAGTATGTTCATAATAATTTATAAGTAGTGTTTGTAAACTCTTATCAGAGTTTTTTTATTTAATTATTTATTTATTTTTTACAAAATGATAATTAAACTTACAGCATTTACATTATTATATTTCTCACAAATACTGCATATAAATGATTATGAATATGCTAAAATAGGTTGATAATAATTGATACGTAGTCTTGTGAGCTCTAAGTAAAGTTAGACATTTAAAACATAATGATCGTTAAATGTAGTATAGCATATTTATAATAATGTTTAAGTAGTGTTTGTAATAAATGTAATATTGCAAATGCTGTACGTTTATGATAATTTACATATAAGTAGTATTAGGGGGCTCACAAAAGTATTTAAATTAATATTTGAAAAATAAATATTAAAAAATATTTTAAAAAATTGTTATGCTTAAAGCATTTACAATATTCACAATACATGTTTCTACATATACTACAATACTACATATAAAATATGATAATTATGTTGTAATATGTTTAAAACAATTTATATGTAGTATTTGTGAGCTATAAGTACACGAGTTTGGCATATTAAAATAAATAAATAAATAAATAAACAACATTACGTATCTCATAATTATAACAAGCCCAAAACAATTATATCGATGTGCAGCATCCTTTATGAATGCATTATAGCATGTTATGAACGTCTTCGTGGTTCATTATCTCTATGGGCTTCGTGGAAAGTGTTCCCACAACATCTCAGACCAAACGTAAACCAAGAACAAGTTCTAGAATGATTGATGATGTTGGTGTTGTAATTATATAGTCGTATCCTTGAGTTCATTTTAAGATCATATCATTAAGAACATCTCTGCCAGGTTCCTTAATGTCAACGCCAACAGAATCAGCTCTAAAACGAGCATGAAAACCCGCATGAAAAACGAGAAGCGGCGGTGGATGCGTGTGGAAATCTGTGAGTTGGCCAAAAGCTCTCAGTAGGTTAGAAGTCATCGGTGTATTTGACAGTAAAGTGTCCAGTCCACAGGGTTGGAACATCGGCGCTGTGCTGGACAAACAAAACGACGTGCTGCTTTAAACACTGCCTCCTGGATGTGCTGACACTAACAGTTAACACCCAGAGGCTTCAGTCCATCTTATAAGCTGGTTAAATAAATAGCTGATGGGTGGCGTTTGATCAGTGAGAACACTTCTCGATGTGTAATCAGGAAACATCTTGCCAGGGGAAGATGTGTTTGCCTTGGCCGTGCGCACGGTGTCTATTAAGCGAGACCGTTCCTGCACTTCAAAGCTTCTTGGCCTTTGTAGTCCCTTTATTCCTGGACCTCGAGATGTTTATCTTCCCTCTGAAATCTTGAAAGCATACAGCTGGGAGGCAACGACGTAGCCTTGTCTTTGTCCTACGCATTCAGCACATGGTCAATATCCAAAAGTTCAAACCATGCTGAGAAGCTCTACTACTCTGTCCAGGGATAAAGAAAAATAACAAATTTGTTTAAAAAAAAAACAAGAATTTCTCTTTTTTTTTCCAGAGGAGAAAAGGAAAAACCTCCTCATCTTTTTTGGGACCCAACTAGCTTTCCAGATGTTTTAAGGGTCAAAGGTCGGGGATAAAAGTACCAGGATGTGGCAGGGCTCTAACTAGTATCCAGGGTTGCAACGTGTACTTTCTTGTCTGAGCCGGACCCAGCAAGACGCCTCATTTCGCTCTGGTGAGTTACGACACTGAGACTTCATACTCGCTGCCTCTGCTGTGTTTACTGACAGCGTCCAGGCGAAATGTCGAGCGTGGTAAAAGGTGCCTTCAAAAAAAAAAAAAAAAAGCCCTCCAGTAGTTCTGGGGGTTCTGGGCTCCAACGGTGACCTTTATGATCCTGAACTCATGCTGCATTCAACTAAAAGTTGTAACTTGTCATTTCTGACCTCCAACTAGGAAAAAAAGCAAAAAACAAAGAACACACCTCTTCAACTTCGACTCGGGATGGTCTACTCAACCCCGAGTTCAGCAAGTGACGTCAAATCAACACGGCTGCCCAGATCATCAACAGTAAAACAAAGTAGCACCATATCAACAGATCGATCAACGTATGCATCTATTAGTGTGTTAAATCTGTAAAACTGACTATACAGTTTATTTTTTTGAGGAGATAAATACTCGCTCATCACAGTTAGCTGGCTCGCATTGTTGTTAACAAAAGGCGTCCATGTTTTTTTTCCCCCCCGCGCCACTCTGTAGCTGGAACACACGGACGTCGAAAATGTTACGACTTCCCATGTCTGAAGTTAATGGAACGCAGCAAATGTCTTTGTGTCATTATTCGAGAATTGAGTGGATCGAGGAAGAGAAGGTGCCGAGTGACTTTTTTTTTTTTAGGTGTTTGTGAATTTCGCCGTCTCTCTGCAGGTACAGGAAATAGAGACATCACACGTCGTGCACGGAAGCAGCCCGGGCCGATTGTAGACATCCACGCTTCCCAACCAAACGGAGCTAAATTGCCAAAAAGTGCTAATACGATTACTCGAAGTGTGTCAGGAGCTTAATAAGTGTGGAAATTGCCCTGTCAAATGAAAACTGCGAGATGAGGTCAATTACATGATTCTGAAGAGGAAAGCCTCTGTCTCTCTCGCTTATTGTTTCTTTACATATAGTAATCTGCTCGATTTTAACCGCCGGCGCCGGACGACTTCATCCTGTTTCTACAGAGTAAAGAGAATCGAAGTGACAGCGCAAAAGATTTACATGAATGTTAGTGCAGATAATAATTTCCATCACAACAGAAACCCAAAAATAGTTTTGATCCCCTTCTGGCAAACCCAAATCGAAAATAACTAATTGATTTTTTTTTCCCTTTTTTTTTTTTTCTGGGAAGAGAGACCTGCAAGTCGGAGATACTCTAACACACATTAATATATGGGAAGGATTACAGAATATAAAACGCATTATTCCGTCCAGGAAGGAGTGTGTGGATGAGATTTTTGCGTCTTCTGGATGCTCACTTCGAGCTGAAGGAAGCTCTTTAGGCCACTAGATGGAGTCCAACCCTGTTGAAGAGCAGCAGAGAGGATTCAAAATCCCAGAGCTGATGGGACCCGGTGACCAGTTCAGGGTAGTACCAATTAGTGTAGACATGGGCACAGAAAGTATACATGCTGCACTTACACACACACACACACACACACACACACACACACACACACACACACACACACACACACACAGACGCACACACACACACAAACACACACATGCTTGTACTAGGGTCCTTCAGAGGACCTTTCACGGACATCATTAATAATGCATCACTTTAATAATATACAAAATCTAAATTAAACTAAATCGAACTCTAACATTTACCTCAGCAACCAGAAGGAGGAAAAGATGATTTATTTATTTATTTAGTCCACAAGCAGTTTTCCTCAGCCAAATATCCCCAAAAGGTCAAAACTGGCAGATATTCCTATCCTCGTGAGGACCTTTCTCTCTCTCTCTCTCTCTCTCTCTCTCTCTCTCTCTCTCTCTCTCTCTCTCTCTCTCTCACACACACACACACACACACACACATTATTCCGGTGGTGTTTAAGACCAGGAGCCTTCAAGCAATTCAAGGAACAGTATCACCCAATGGTTAGCGTGTTTTTTAAAAAAAAATTTAGTAAATTAATTTTTATACAAATTCATTTTCATCCATTTTTAATTCATATTAAGCTCATACTAGTATACATGACACTGTTATCTCACAGAGAGCCTCAAAACACAAGATAAACACCACCTCTTACTGCCTTCACCCTTCAACTTTCTCTCTCTCTCTCTCTCTCTCTCCCACTCTTTCTCTCTCTCTCCCTCTCTCTCTCTCCCTATATATATATATATATATATATATATATATATATATATATATATATATATATATATATATATATATATATATATATATATATATATAAAATATGTAAATCCTAGGCTTAGAAAAGACTTCATGGTACTCAGAAGATGGGGTGATAGTGGTGGTGGGGTTTAAATAAAATAAAATAAATAATAATAATAATAATAAAGGATATTAACTAATTTTCAATAGTCCAGGACTCCCTTGTCCAGGATTCAATGAAGTGGCTATTATTTACAAAAAAAACGTAAAAGTTCAGATTTAACAGCATACAATTATAAACGTGTTGTATTTTCCACGATTGTTAATAGAAACAATAGAAACTCAGAGAAAGCAGATTTTTTTTTAGGCATATTAACACCTTTAGTTTCAGATAACATGACCACATCATGTGCCTTATTCTAGAAAGTGAACTTTTGCTATCTGCCTCCCTGTCTCCGTCTCCCGTCCGGCATTTTTCATATTAATTGCCTTAATGAACAGATTCAAAGACGCTGCACTATTTAAAGAAGCTTGCTGTAGGAACATTTAAATACATCTTTCCTCCTTGTTCATAAGCAGTGATGCATCGTATCTCCCGATCTGCAATGCATATTCATGCGAGAGCGTTTGGAAGAGCGTGACTTTGAGACTGCTCCTTAAATCACATTGTTATTCATGCAGTTGCTTTATTTAGAGAGAAATATTGTCCTCAAGTAATGAACACCGCAATTCTGTCAACAAATGTTCAGCGCTGTGAAAACAGGCAAAAAAAAAAAAAAAATTTAAACGGCGTTCGTCACAAAAGCTCTCTCATGCAAATTGCACCGTTTAGCGTCTCGCAGTCGTGACAAACGTCTGACTTTAGCCTCCGACGACGGCGGAATGTACGTGTCATCATAAACAAAGCACAGCTCCACAAACTCACATTCGGCACTTTTTATGAATATTCATGACACGACGGGATTTAAGCACACTAACCAGCCACTTCTGATGTATAGTCCAAAATAACAATGCAGAGTCAAGACCTGAGAGATTTGAAAGACGGAGATCTTATAAAGAAAGACTCTTACTGTACTGTTTCACGTGGGATTATGTAGATTTTACGTGCGATCACGTGTGTAAAATGTTCGAAGCGCGTGGAATCGTACGGTGGATTCAAGTGAATATGTAAAAAGGGACATCATGTGATACGGACATTGAATTATTTATGAAACCGCATGCTGTCCGTGTGATGACTAAGTAAATCACGTGAGAAAATTACACGTGGAAAAGTAAAACCAGTCGTCCATTTTTATGGAACGGGAACATTTAAAAAAAAACAAACAAACTGTGTCCTGTCTTTTCACCAGTCTGAATTTACGATGGTGGCGATCAAGAGCATATAAAAATAAACAATTCTAATTTGTTTCATGAAATCCTAGTAGAGGCTTATTTTTCTATCATTGTTTCTAGATGAATAAGAAAGAAAAACATTATATTTATTAAGAAATTCATTCTATTTGTAAATTGTTGCAGAGCTCCTCTTCGTCGAGCGCCTCACGGCCTCACGTCTTCACATCCTCACATCCTCACATCCTCACGTCGTCACATCCTCGCGCTCTCACCCCAGCTTTGTCCTTTGTGTGTGTTACTTCCCTGAACCGGCCCTGAGTATGTAAATCTCAGACAGCTGAGCTGATTAAAAACTTGCCTTTTGAACATTAATTTATTCCATGCCGCCGTTTCAATTGTTTCGCTCGAGTTTTTTCTTCCTCTCTTCTCCCCCCAATCGCCCTCAGAGATGGAAGTAGGCCTAATTCTGCTCCCTTTTAGAGAAGCTCTTTAGTCTTGCGAAATATGATTAATCTGATTAGTCATTCAGACTGGCCTCCTCTTTTATGCTTACATTAACCGACACAAAGAGCCCCCTACAGGTTAAAGTTTAAATGTGGATTACCAGATAAAGCCAGTCCTGATTAGGTTACCGAGGACCATTGCGAGAAAAAGGGAGAAAGAGAAAAAATTTGATTTGCTTTGCTTAGATTTGCTAATTTCAACATCTTCTGTTCTTTTCGTCTTCTTCTTTTATCATGTTTTTTTTTTTTTTTTTTTAAACTTCACGGCCTCGTGTTTGGAGAGTGGGTATCAATTTTGAAGCGAAATCTTTCAACGATTATGCAAATGGCCGAGGGCCTACACACAATACAGTATGGAAATGGGAGGCGGACAGGAGTGGACTCATTAAGGACAGATGGCAGAAGTGCTAAAAGGCATTTGTTCCAGCGAGCGAGGAGAGACCGCAGAGACCGATCTGATATGTTTACCACACAAGGCTGTATTTGTTGTTGCACTCTGGTTCTTGATTATATAAAAAAAAAAATGTACAGTGAAAATAATAATAATAATAATAATAATAATAATAATAATAATAATAATAATAATAATAATAATGACTACAAAAAAAAAATGATTTAATCACAAATGTAAATGAGTGGGAATGTTGAGTGCTGAATGTTGAAGACTCAGAAATCGGATCAGGATGAGGGGGGGGGGGGAAATCGTGGATTTCCTTTTTGTAGCACAGGGCTGTAATGAAGCTGTGTGCTGGCGTGCATTGAGTTTCTGAATCCGTCCCTGAACCCTGAGAGCGATTATCAAAAGAAGCAGCGTGAATCTTTAGAATATGAGATTAAAGCCATGCAAATATGGGTGGGTTATGAGATAATGGGTGTCAAGAAAATTACACTGAATCTCTGTGATAAAGAAATGGAGACTGAAAATGAGAACCTAGTAGCACTTATATATAATGCATACTAATATATCTGTATCTGTTTAACGCTCCAAATATTCCAAATATAATAATCTGTATATGTGTTCAGATTTAAATCGGACGTGGGCGTGGCCTAAACTGAACTAGAGATGTGTGCGGGATGTTGTTTTTTTTTTTTGTTTGTACCCACAAGTGATATTTCCTAACAAATTTAGTTGGCTATATTTACCAAAATATAAACAAACTAGCTTAATTTTAACCAACACAATCCTGACCAGGCAGTTACTAAGGATGAATGAATGAGTGCTTTGCTGTAAATGTGTCGTCCACATTCACACTGACACAATGAACATGGGCTTTCTTTGTTCCACGAGTTTCTAATCTAACTGTTTGCTTGCATGAACAAGCTTCATCTCTAACCTGTCACTCACATGAAAGGAAAAACAGGCCTGATGAACAGCTCTGCTCTTATCCAGATGCCATGTGAACATTTTTGGCAAAAAAACAAAGCAAAAAACAAAAAACGAACAGTGCGCCTCCTATTTATATCTGTATCTGTTTACAACACATTATGCTCATTCTGAATGAAGTATTTGTATGTATATAATTCATCATTAATGCGCATATGAAATACACACTATATGATGTTGCATATTATGTGAATCAGAGGGTTTAGATGACAGCGACATTCTCTATCTATCATAGCGAGGAAGCTTGGAAACCGTCTTTGAGGTGCCTGTGTGTGAAAAAAGGGACGACGGGACGTCTATCTGCACACAATTAACAACGATAAATCCGTGTGGCTGTACAGGGTTGCATCATGTCCTGTTCAGATAAGAGGAATAGACGGTTTATCACCATGGACTGGTGTAAAGGAAAATTATTTACTCGGTGGATTAGGGTTAAAAGATTTCATTGGTGGTAGCACACACTGACTTTAATCCATGTTTGCACCAACCTGGTACAAGTGGTGGGTCTAGTCCAGAGAGAGAGAGAGAGAGAGAGAGAGAGAGAGAGAGAGAGAGAGAGAGAGAGAGAAAGAGAAAGAGAGAGAGAGAGAGAGTCCATATGTGTGTTTTTCTATAGCTTGAGATTGGACGGCAGCATTTATTTGCCCTCCTCTCGCCCACTGAGGCCTACCCCGATGCCACCGTCTGGGACTTTGATATGACCCTGTTTATTGTCTTCTATTCTCCGCCGCCTGGCCTCCGACGATCAGCCATACAAGGAGACAGCAAGGGGAAGAAAGACACAGAGAGAGAGAGAGAGAGAGAGAGAGAGAGAGAGAGAGAGAGAGAGAGAGAGAGAGAGAGAGAGACAGGAGAAAAAAGAGCGCCATTTATTTATGCACTAATTTTCCCGCCTTTGTGATGGATGGCTTTCTTATTGTGCCATTTGGGCCTTTGAAAAATGTTCTCTGGAGCAGAAGAAATTGCCAGCTTCCATATCATACAAATCCGGCTCTCAGCTAGAGCAATCAGCATGCTGAGTGCCCGTTTTTTGAGACATTAGATCTTCATTCAGATCTCAGGGGCAAATCGAGATGCACCCAAAGGACGTGATTCAAGAACATGACAATTTACAATTTCCCAATTTTGGTGTCATGGCTCTCCAGGGTGCTCGAAATCTCAACACTTTCTGAATACATTTCCACTTTTGACAACTGTGAAAGTGTGAATTAAAAGTGTGTATCAAAACACTAGACCTTGTATCATATACAGTGTATACACGATAAGTAAAAAAGAAAAACAGTGAAATCAATAATCTTACCTGAAATCTGTCAGGTGTCAGGATTTAGAAGACCAAGCCAAGCTCAGTTTCAAGTTTTGGATCTATTTTGCTTTCCGTTGTACCTTCTTGAAATGGATTTCCATCACTCAGACTTTACATCCGTACCGGAAATGACCCGTATTTTATCATCATCATCATTTTTGCCAGTGTTTTAGTTTCCAGTAGCTTCCTGTGCCTGCAAAATGTCCTCTGTATACAAACAAGACCTCACTGAAAAACCATTCTATTTCATTTTTAGAGCCGTTATAGGAGAACCACATACACTTGACGTGTAATTATGTGAGTACTATGTGATAGCGTGACGTGTAACGCTCTGAAACTGGACTTCATCGTTTGAACGAGATAAAAACATATTTGAGAAATTGCAAAAGTGAAAATAGATGAATCGTGTGCGACACGTGCAAGAATTCCACACGTGAAAAAGGTGCAAAATTCACATTTGAGGTTTTCTGTCAAGGCTCCGCCGTTTTCTTCAGTAAACAAAATTGCTCGGCGTACACTGTACAAAAGTAATACACACAATTAAAAGTCCTTCCTGTTCTTGATTACAGTCCATTAATTCGAAGTCAACTTTCCCCGAGTCTTTCTTGTTCCTCTACGGATTCTCCGATCAAAATATTTATACGTGAAAGTGTGTCAAAGACAAAACCCTACAAAAAACGGTGGCGTGACAAACAAAAGAGGAGTGTCACTGAAAGAATGAGGGAGAAAAACTTTCATCCTAAAGGCTCGAGCCTTTCAAGTTTCCTTTATCCTTTCTTTTCAGATTAGGCTGGGTGTCAGGGGCGCTCCGAGGGCCTCGCTTCTTATTACATTATTTCTGGGTGAAATGGATGCACAACCTGAATAGAATCATTAAACTTCGCTAGTTACAGGAATGCGTCAGACCCGGAGCCGCGGCCCGCCTCGAGATGAAAAAAAGCCGGCCGGTTTCATTGCTCCTCCGAAAAGTTTAATATGCCATGAAAAGATATGACATCAATCCTCGCAAAAACACAAGGGAGAAATGAATGATGCCTTTGTGACTCCGGACATCAATCATGCCCAATACTCGGCAAAACAATGAAGTTTTGTTTGCATTTCAGAGGTGACAAACAACGCAAAGTGACTAGCTTAACGTTGTCAATTTCCATTACTCAAGACCTGAAGCAAATCAGAATTAAACTGTGGCCCGGTTGCTAGGCAGCGGAGTTCTCTTGACATGGTGGTTAGTTTCTTTCATCGCTTGACAAGAGGCGAGTGAAAGGAGTTTTGAAAAAGTTACTAAAAGTGCAGGGAGGAGGAGGAGGAAGAGGAGGAGGGGGATAATTGGTGGCTCTGGATTGTTGTAGCGGCTCTTGTGTGGAAACTTTCAGAGCGTGGAGGAAAGAGCGAGTCGGACACGCAGAAATTTCAACTCTTGTACACAAACTTGACCCGACGACATTGATGGACTTCAATAGCTCATCATGTGGAGTGCTGGGCCTGCGTGTCAGTGAGGAAAACCTTCCACACACACACACACACACACACACACACACACATGCGATTTGATATGACTAAGCATGTACAATGTATCGACATCAGATTGGCGTTAATATGCTTTACATTATGTATACATTATTTACATTGTGAATAAATCTTCAAATCGATATTATGGATCATTTTATGGATTAAAGTTAAAAAATGGTTCGTGATTCGTATGCTAAATGATGATGAAAGACCAAAAAAACCAACAACAACAAAAAAAAAACATAATTGTTAAGTAAACATCAAGAATAGAGTCATCTTTTCTTCCTCGGCACTCCCCAACTCTCTCAATAAAGTGCTCACTAAAGTGTAAAAGGGACCAATTAATGCAGGCTTAACACACTCCTGCGTATTTACAGTAGCTTTTTTTGTGCTTGTTCTTCCACTCTGACTTCCTATGAATTAAATAAAGAAAGCAGCAAGACAAGGAAAAGGAATAAAGCAGTGAGAAAAAGAAAAGAGAAAAGGCAGAGGGGAACAAAGATTGGGTCTGAAGAATGGGGGGTTGTTTAGACGCTCGAGGTGCAGCGAGGTGCTCGGCTCCATTGTGAGGACACCGTCTCTCTCATTATGGCCTCTCAATCAAGACTGCGGCTCACAGGAAGCCTCCGGAAAGCCCATCTGCCATAGCTAATCTAGAGGGGGAGCAGCGGGCACGGCGGCTAATGCCCCCGCTACCCTCGGTCGCTTTCTTCACCCCTCCGCCGGCGCGCCCGGATCAGCCAAAGCCCATTAAAGTAAATAATGGCCAGAAATGACAGGCTTAGTGCGGATCGGGGAAGAAGTTGAAGGCCGACTTGAGCCGGGATCTCTGATTAATCGAGAAAAGCATTTGGGAGAAGGAGAGATTTTGGAAAAGAGGGCGGGGGTGACCTCAGCTTGAATTCCTCGACCCTTAGGTTGTTAAACTTAGCTTACCTTCAGAGGCACAAGACGTCTATTAGCTACTGGCGCTTTGGAGAAGCTGCCAATGGGTCCTGAGAGTCGCAGCAGTTAAGTCTGTCTCTGAGCATGTTATGGAGACCAAATAGCCTCACAAGGATAGGAATATCTGACAGTTTCGACCTTGTCTGGACATTTGGATAGTCCTCACAAAGGAAATAGATCTTTTCCTAAATAAACAAATAAATAACAGCATGCAGCTTTTATTTTTTTAAGAAAGTAAAAGAGCCAAACTAGTTTCTTTTTACTCCCTGGGCTTAAGGTTAAATTTAGGTGTAGCATAGCATTAATTAGCTGCATTAATAATTATGTCAAAGGAAGGTCCTCACAATGATAGTACGACAAATGTGTGTGTAATAATAATGATAATAAATGATCAGTTTTGCTTAGGGTAAGAGAACAGATGTAGACATCTAGACACTCACTCATACCTTCTGCTTACAAATATTTTGCTTGTTATTATTATTATTTTTTTTTAGGATTTTAGCTTAACAGAATATTTTCTGAACATCATGACTGTAGGAACCTTTAGCTCTTTAGTTCCTTGGATGTTCAATCTGTCATGTTGTCTGGGTGTTCTGAAATTTTTCACCTGTAGGAATCGTAACACAAACATTCCCGTAATGTTAGCATCACCCTGACTTTCTTTCTAATGTCCTCTCTTAGCTGGTTAACACTTTATTTTCAATACTTTCTAATATTTCCAGTAAGGAATAAAAGACTCGATGGCATGTTTTTATAGGAAAATAATCAACTACGGTGTGGTGTGATACCATATGAAGCTGACATTGATTATCGTCCTATGATTGCATGTACCATAACGCCGTGTTTTTTCCCCCTCTTACACCACAGCAATTTGCCAATGATTACATTTTGTATTTATTAAAGAACGACACATTAAACTTTTCATCCATTCAAAATTCTCACTTATGTTATAACGTGTAGAAACGTCCGTTCCTTCACCAGCCTCTCTTTTATTCACATGTTAGAAGAATAAGGAAATTCCTGAAGTCCTGAAGACTTTCCTGTGGCGGAAAACAAAACTCTGGCACTGGAGACTCCTTCCATATCCATATCTGTATGATAAACATTTCCTTGTAGGAAATTTCACCACACTGATGATTATACATTGTTCTTTTTTTTTTAAAGAGCATGTTTGTTATTAATTTATTATTAGCCTTAGATTATGAGGAACAAGCTCCATACATGTCCTTAGAACAATAGAGATGAATTTCTTTTGTACAGTGAGTGCATTAATGTAAACCTGTAAACCTGTCAGTGCTGCTGTAATAGAAAACTATTCAGAAAAAAAAAAAACACTTTCTGACCAATCAGATTTGAGAGTTCAATATCACTGTGGTATAAAGTGTCTTAATGGACCACATGAACCATATTATTGTTTTGAGAACATCACCGTCTCACGGGGCATCCATGTATGACGTCCTCTGATGTTTTGTAGCTGGTGTGTGTGTGTGTGTGTGTGTGTGTGTGTGTGTGTGTGTGTGTGTGTGTGTGTGTGTGTGTGCATGAATTCTGTCAGGGATTTAATGTGAGCTGTCATCCAATGCGTTTCCACGAGATTATGTCGAGCATTTCCACCTCGGCTTAACTCACTGTTAAAATTGCTCATACGTCTGTGAATGAATTGGAACGCTAACCAGGAAACTCGGAAAGCAGACGACTAGTGAACAAGAGGATCACCAACTTATAGTTATCATACGTAGTTGCACTGCATGAAATAGATACTATATATTAAAAAGGAAATGAAATATGAATGCGCGTCCATTTCAAAGAGCCGGGTCTTATCTTCAAGGGAGAAAAAAGAGAGGGAAACAAGGGAGAACAACATGAGAGAACTTTGAGCTGTGAGACGTAATGAAGTATTTAAGATCTCCAGAATGTTTTACTGACAGAAGTGTAAAAAAAAAATATATAATACAAGGGAGCCTGTCAGGTCTCGAGAGGAACGCTTAAGGTTTGTTTTTCAGAAGTGTTTTAATGGTATCGATTTTTGTTGTTCAATGAAGTGTGTGAAGTGTGACAGGTTTATTGAACAGATACGGTTCTGAAAGTGTGCGGTGGAAGCGGCTGTGTTTCGGATGCACGCTCTTTAATATGATATGGAGAGAAGAATAAAAACAGAAAAGCAGAAGAAAGTGGATAAAACTTTCCACTCTAAATTGAGAGACGGATAGATACGAGCTCGTCCGTAGATGTAGGAACAAGGTGTCGATTGTGAGATGGTGATTGTGTTGGGTTTGCAAGTTTCCCTTCCAAAGTTTCCCTTATTAACACTGTAACCCGACCTCAGGTATGCCTATTTCCCCAGAGACGGAGTGCGTGTTAGGACTTCAGTCACCAGTAGAGGCCTCCCATGCTTTGTGCAAGCTTCAAGTGGTCTATTTCTGAGCAGGACACTGGAATGCTTACTCACTTCTTGTTCTTGCAATGTCAGACCTGCAAATTCAGGGAAACGGCAGTAAAAAGGCATGGTTTGTTAAAAATCAGAAAACAAAGGAAACATAAAATACATAACATAACATAACATAACATAACATAAGAGCTGCAGTAATAAAGCTATGAGGTGGATTTTGGAGATCAGGAGAAGCTGTCGATGCTGGTGCATGAGCAATTATACAGTAGAAGTATGAACTGTCTGAACTTCTAATTGTATAACGTATAAGTCAGTCCCTCCTGGATTTTGCGATCGCAAAAATGACCGCAAAATCAAGCCAACTCCGCAATATTCGGAGGAGCTTGCAATTTTTCAAAATGACCACAGATTTTCCGTAGATTTGGGCCAAGACGCGTCATGTGACGTCATCACAAGGCTAATTTGCGAACATTAATGCGAAAGACCGTGCAAAACAATCTCGTGCAGTTGCAATTTCGCCAGTTTGAGTTGTTTTCCACAAAAAAAAGCAAAAAACAACAAAAAAAATTTCAAATTTTGAAAAGAGCCACAACAAAATCAAGCGTTTTCATAAACTGTATGAAAGTCTGATTATATAATGATAATATGTTAAAAGTGTAGCTGCATCTTTTTATTAGTTAGGTAACGGTTCAGGTAAAATTCATATGAATTCATACTAATGGTCGGATTTCATTGAATTTCATACAAGTTGTAAGGAAACATTAACCCCACCCCTAAACTTCACCTTAAATTGACACCTCAGTATCATATGTTGTATATTGTTGTATCTAGGCTGAATACTGAACATTACATTCCTTTGATTTTTCCACAAAATAAACCGGTTTCTCTCTCCCCTTTCTCTACAGCATAATAATAATAAACGTAACACTCAAAGCTGCTGTGTATCACCACTAATCCCTGGTCTCTGTGAACCCGAGGCCGTGGTGTTTGTGCATTGGCGCTGTGCCAGTGGGCGTCACCGAGTCGTCCTCCCTCTCGCTCCCAACACAGCCGCTGCTGTCATTTCTATATCTGTTGTCATGGTGACGCAGCAACAGGGAGCAAAATGGCAGCGTAACCTCTGGCATTCAGCATGGGGAGTTTAACTAAAGGTCTGTAGACCCTGCTGACCCTGTGGACCGCGATCACGCTCAGAGCACAAAGGACGTTTTTGATATTTTTTAAAAAAAAAGGTGACATAAGCAAGAAATTTGAACTTGGGGGCGTGATGCTCAAGAAAAAGAATCAATGATGGAGATTTATGATGCCATTACCACCCAGACGTTTTTATTTTTTTTTAATAACAGCATGTCTTGAAGTGTTTTATTCCTCTTATACAACATCAACCTGTCAACAATTACACTTTTTATCCATTTATAGTTACATTTAATGCGTTAGTTCTTACCAGCCTTTCTTATTTCTTTCTCTTGACTCCAGAAAGCACAAACTCTTCTACAGTGAAGACTTTCATGTGGTGGAAAACTTCCTGACTGTTACACCATGCTGACACTGGAGACTCCTTCCATAAATGTTAAATAAACATCTCCATATCAATGATTATACTTTGTTAAAAATTAAATAATGTCCCTATTAGGCATGGTGGCTTAGTGGTTAGCACGTTTGCCTCGCACCTCCGGGGCTGGGGGTTTGATTTCCGCCTCCGCCCTGTGTGTGTGGAGTTTGCATGTTCATCCCGTGTTTTGGGGTTTCCTCCAGGTACTCCGGTTTCCTCCCCCAGTCCAAAGACATGTGCTGTAGGCTGAATAGCATTTCCAAATTGTCCGTGGTGTGTGAATTTGTGTGTGATTGTGCCCTGCAGTGGGTTGGCACCCCATCCAGGGTGTTCCCTGCCTTGTGCCCAGAGTTCCCTGGGATAGGCTCTAGGCTCCCCGTGACCCTGTTTAGGATAAGCGGTATGGAAAATTGCTGGATGTAACTTCCTATTAATGAGCTGCTACTATAGAAATGATAAAGTATTTAAACGAGTGCATTAATAGAAACCTACTACTGTCAGAGCTTACGTTATAGAAAATGAATCAACACCTTCTGACCAATCAGATTTGAGAATTAAACACCGCTATAGTCCAAATCTTAAAGCTTTAAGTTCTTACACTAACAGATATGGCCTTACAGTGGCATCCAGGAAATGATGTTACAATCTACACTCTAAACCCTTAAGGATGAAGGAAGAGTTCATGTATTTGGGTAATTTAAAGGCAATAAAAGGCTCTTTGATTAGGCCGTCAGAGTTTCCTTAATGAAGCGAGGTTCTTTGGTGAGGGGGTTGGTGAATGTGCCACACACACCTGATAGCTCTTGAGAGGCGAGCGCACAAGAGGCGAGGTATTTTCATGACAATCCGACAATGCCGAAGAAACGTGTGCCGTCAGCCCCCGTGGCAAGGCACCGAGGCAGAGAGGAGGAACGGGCTCGCCGATGAAGACGTCGATGTTATTAAAATCTAATCTGGAGCCTTCCGTGTGCCTCGTCTAATGACGAGCGATCAGCAAGGCTGTCGGAGAACGGAGAACGGAGAGGAATGTTTCTTTTTCCTTTGGCTCTGTGCCCAGATCTTACTCAAGCAGAACTATTGCTAACTTCTGCCCGAACGATTACTTCGCCACTTTTCTTATTACAACTTAACACCAGAAAATACATTTGTTATTATATTGTAATTAACATTAATATTACAAATTTGCAATTATATAAATATGAATCATTTTTCCTGAAACTCTATTGGTCAAAACTGATGTCGCCCACGGCGGCGTCAACAAATACATATTTACACATAAACACAAATTAACCCATAGCAACTCCTTTTTTTTTTTTTTTTTTACCACATGACATATTGATATAAATTAGCTATGGGCCTGTGTGTTTTGCCTGTGCAGGGTGTGATCGATCTGTGGGAAAATAAATATCTATTCACTCAAAGAGCACTGTTTAGTATTGTTTCCTCCTCCCCTACGGAGCAAGTGTAAAATCTAATAAAGGAGATCCGAGAGAGAGCACTTTGATCAGGGCTTCTTCAAACACGGAAAAGATCACATGGGAAAGAACTGCAGATCTTAGAAGTCCATAATGCCAGTGTGTGAAGGGGTTTAGCCTTTAAGTGCCAAGCACATCCAAAGAGGCAAGTTTATTAACCCTATCTAGCTGTGGATCTCTGCAGTTTCACAGGCACTTGGCATCGGAAACACATGTGGTGAACTTGAAGAATTTCTCCTGAAGGCAAATCAAGTTTTTTTTTTTTTTCTCAGATAGGAGTCTGAGGAATGTCTGATATTTGTGCTTAATGCTTGTCCTATATCTGGCTTTCATTTCTCTCGCTTTTTCTTTGCGTTAATAGCTACACGGCTACACACAATTCAGTAAGAGGTAGTTGACTTTAATGTGGGTTTATTTATAACACTTCAGCGTTGCAGTTTAACCTCAGACCTCACTCAGATCATTAAAGCACCAAATCTTTGGAAAATGATTCTATAAATAAGATGTACAGTACTGTGCAAAGGTTTTAGGCACCCTATACTACTATTTTCAGTACAAACTTTGTTATAGATTTTAATTGTATGACTTCTACATTATCAAGTCGGTACAAAAAACATGTTAGATTCCCAAACATTAGTTTTCTAGCACAAAATTAAATGTTACAGAAAAATGTTTGCATGTCATTAAAGAAATCAGCGTATTACGTAAGAGACACTTTTCAGACAAAAAAAAAAAACACAATGAAGGCTGCTGGGTTTCGCTGCAAAAATAAGAAGCGAGTGCGAAAGTCAAAGTGTCCAGAAGAACTGTGTCTGGTTCTGCAAGATGCTCAATAAAACTTACCAGATCATTTCCTTATAAAACTGCACTAATTGTACCGGAGACTACTATTTTTATTTTTATTTTTATTTATTTGTCAAACCAGATATTGACTTTGTTTCATTTACTACTGTTTACTGCTTTTTGCTGTATTTATTTATTTTTTTAATGTAAAAACATTTAATTTCATTATTTTGAAGGCATCTTTGCTCTACAGCATTTCTTTGCATGTGCCTAAAACTTTAGCTGCATGTATAAGAAAAATTAAAACTAGAAGTTCTAGTTCTATCAAATGAAGAAATTTCAAGAAAAGGTATGAAAGGAAGAAATTAAGTATGCAAAACATGAAAGTGTTAAAACTCCGGATACAAATACATGAAGGATTTAATGAATGAGCGTAGATTACACGTGAGAAAGAACTGGTGAGAAATAAAAGAACCCTAAACATGAAACAAAAGAACGCAAAGACCTGGAACACAAACTACAAATATATATATGTACATGTTTATTAACTCAAGAAACCAATGAACAAGTAAGAGAGGTGAAATACTAACAAATATCAAAATACTAACAAAAGCACAAGCAGCGCTTGTAGTGCTGGGAACAGGCTCTAAGAGGTGTATTTCCTGACATTAGGGAAAGGTATGAACAATAACCCTGCCCTTACCTTTAACCATACCTTTTGTAACATTTCATTTGAGTTGTGTGCATTTTTTTTTAATTTTTTTATTTTTTTTTTTTACAAATTTCCAACTCCAGTTGTGCAAAACGAGTGAAAAGCATTCACATTCTCGGACAACAATCTCGGAAAGGCTAACATCATAATTTTTTGTTCTTTGGTTGAGATGTTCCTGAAATCCTGACAGAAATGCCCAAATATCCAAGTGTTCCTTCTCAGTTAAAGTCTCATGCTTTGTTGTCGTTGCCTAGTTACGCACACTGTCACTATTCATTATTCGTTGTATAATTTATACTGTATCATTTAATTTAACATTCCCTTGATTTATTTTTCCACAAATTTCATTTACACCTCTCTAAAATGTGTCCTTACACACGCTATCTCCTTCTCTAATTTTCTTAAACTGTTGTTTAACCCGCACGGTCGGCGTATCAGCCAATCAGGAGGCAACTTTACCTGTGTCACAAAATTCCTCCTCCCTCGTGCAAGGGGTTGTGGGCAGTATTAGCTGAAAAAGTGTTCACGAATCCACACTTTGAAAATCGAACGGAAAATAGTAGACCATCCGGGTACCTTTGGGATACTCATTTCAACATACTACGATTTGGGAGACACTCATTCTAATCTTGGATACTATTTAGGACAGATAGTAGGCGAATTGGGACACGGCATCATCCTTCTGCAGGCTTCACGTCATGGAAATGTTCGAGAGAATAAATCACACTTGCTAAAACATGCCCCCAGCATTGATCATCTTCTGGAACAGCCATGATTTCTGGTTTTTCCAACCTCAGTTGTACCACAAAAAGGATGTTATGCCATAGTTTACGGGCAAAACATGATCCAATACCGTCTTAAAGGTACAATATTCCAACTGTTCATTACTCAGCAGTCAGTTTGGCAGCATGCTGATACTGAATTTGGTCAAACCTGCTGGCTGTCATACCGTAAACAGAAAATCTTAAATACACTACTGGCATTAAATGAAATAGTTTACTGTGAATGACTTAAGCTTCACAATGTTCACTTGGGTCTAACTGTAAAAGGGTCCTGCATGTATGATGCCTGGAGCCTATCCCAGGGTGCCAACCCAGCTAAGGGCACAACCACACACGCATTCACACACCCATTCACACACCACAAACAATTTGGAAATGCCAATCAGCTTACAACGCGTGTCTGTGGACTGGGGGAGGAAACCAGAGTACTCGGAGGAAACCCCCGTAGTGTTGGGAATTGGCCCAAACTTCGACTCTGATGCTGAGACAAGATGAACACATTTGAGGAGAATTGTTTGGAGATGCAGTGTTCCATTTCTACACAATATGCAAGGAATAAAACACTCAGTGGTGTGCTGTTATAGGAAAATAATCAGTGAGGGGGAGGTGCGATGTGAGTTACCTGAGTTACTGTTACTTTAACATATCAATAATTATGTGTCTTATGATTAGATTATGTACATCGTCCACCACACAACTCCCTGTGTAAGTTGTTACTATAGAAACAATAGCGTATTAGAATGAACACATTATAATAAACCTGTGATTCGAAACAGCATTACGGTCAGAGCTGCTGTTATAGAAAATTAATCAACACCTTCTGACCAATCAGAATCAAAAATAGCACACTGTGGTGTCAAGGTCATCAAATAATCCATCAAGTTAAGTGTTTTTGCTGGAACAGAGGCTAATAGCTCATAATGGGAACACAAACATGAAATTTTAAGCATTTAATTTCAGCTACCACATCCTGTGCATATCCAAATGGCACATGACACTTAACCTGGTGACAACATAAATCAATACAATTGATTTTCTTTCCTTTTGTTTAAAAAAATAATAATTTACAAATATGCAAATGAGGCAATGACACATTTTCCAACAAATGACCAAACCCAATGGTCAGTCTTTTGCACAAGTGTAATTTACTGGAATTATTGAAACTACTATTAAAGTGCATACTTGAATATTTTCAAGTTTCATTATTAAAAAAAGAAAGAAAGGAAAAAAAAAACAAAAAAAAACACATGTCATAGTTTAGCTCTAAGAGCTTTGAAGCAGTGTGTGAAATCATGCATATGTTCTTCCTTTGGCTGAGAAAAATTACCCAAAGATAATTTTGGGAAAACACCAGATGTACGTAACATCAATTCCTCAGAAACAGTGAATGTTTCAGCACAAACCATTATGTTATCTTAGGAAATTTTTATACCCAGACAACATGACATTATGTTACACGCAATCAGATCCCCAGAGAAACACGTACAATTTCAAACAAATGAAGCAACGTGGTTGTGTTTTGTTTATTTTCATATGAAAATGATGTCATAAGAAAAGTTAATAACGCTCACCCCTAACCTTACAGCATAATCTTTGTAACTTCTTATACGACTTGAGTCGTGCAAATTGTTACAGATTTACAGAAACGTACAGTATGACCAAGTTGGCTTAAATAAACAAGCTTTAAAATGTAAAAATACAACAAAAATTAGTTCACATGCAGCTAAAAGAGTTGAAATAATAAGCATTTTCTTTCTACAAAGGCAAAATTAGTCTTTATTCCTGCAGTGTCTCTTCTACATAAGTTTTCTTTCAGTCTTTCATTTTTTTTTTTTTTTTTAAAAGATGTAATCCCAGAGATATATGAAATATAAATACAAATATATATAAAATAGGTCTTTATATGCATTTTTACCTTAGCGAATACAACCAACAGGTCTTAGCATCACATGAATTTTGACAAATGGCCTCCACTAGCAGTGCTTAGGCTGTAAGCTGTTGCAGTAAAAGAAAGGCCCTAGAGTGCAGAGGCCTGAACGCAACACTTGTCTGACGGATAGCTCCATTAACGCAAGGCCCCTCTAAGGCACCTCATCTGCTGGAGTGACTGCTGACAAGGCAGGACACACACACACACACACACACACACACACACACACACACACACACACACACACACACACACACACACACACACACACACACCAAACCACCTTCACCAAGCCCACACCAGTGGGAAATACATATATAAAAAGGACTCAGCCAAGCATCACCTCTTGAGCCTGATCGGAACAATGGCTCGACTACACAAGTACAACACGAGCGTGATCCCATTGCCGTCCCATTTGGCCTCTTTGGTACTCGGTTCCTGGGACCACCATGAAACAGTGCTTGATAATCAGCCCACGAGGGGGGCAAACACAATTCATATTTCAGCTTTCCGCCTGGAGCAGCCAGCCGAGCGCGGTGGACGTTTCAATTTGAGAGCGGTGACTACTGTAGCCCTGCAGGCTAAAAAGTACGGCCTATTCGAATGTGACCGTGCAGCCTGTCTCCTGACATACACACACATACATGCACACCCACACCCACACACTCAAACATACATTTCACGCTGTAGAACCCACCAGCTATTTTGTTGTACGTTCAGCCGAGCAATGCATCTGCATTCATATAGACGTACATATTCCCCAAGAGCTAGGCTGTTTGGTGGTTCAGTTCTGGCTAAGCGGTCTCTGCAGACTGAGGACAGTGTGTCCCAGCGTGACTGTCATCCACGGCTGTCTGCCTCCTTCAAACAGGCCGTCTGGGGACTAACTCGGCGTCACGGATAGATGATGTGACATACATTTATATTTTAACACTATTTATACCTGTGCCCTGTAGGATTACCGTCTGAAATGACGCCCCCGTCCTAAAGACGATCTGGGTGGCTAGGCAAGAGGGAAGTGCGTATGCGTTTCTCAGAGAAAGTGAGAGAGAGAGAAAAGGGAATGTGTTAGATCGCACACAGCTCGCAGGCAAAAGAGGAGCGACGTTCAGTGAAATGGAGTGTCTCCTGGACAAATTCTGCCACGATGAGCTCGATTCATCAACGTCAATAACGCCACCGAACACAGGACAGGGATACATGCATATTAATTGAAAATAATCAGATTAAAGCACTACAGTTTGACATTCTGTGCAACGGGCACTTTATCTTTCAGGGCGTCAGAGAAAGATGGCTCAGGGTACGTCGCTCGGCTCTCCAATCTCGCGAACACTTCTTAATTGCATGTTATCACCTTCTGATTGCCTGGGTATTATATTAAATAGTCTGGTAATTACTCTGTGGATGGTGCTGTAAATAGCCCACGGCTGATTCTTTTACAGTGGGTGGCTACGGAGGGACGAAGTACACGGGCAAAAATAGTACAACATACAGTATCACCTTAACCATAAAAAAATAACGATAACAATATCCTCAGTCCATAGAATTGCTTCAAAATCTTGTGGTCTTGTGCTGTGGGGGGTTTCCTCTGGGTACTCTGGTTTCCTCCCCCAGTCCAAAGATATGCGTTGTAAGCTGATTCGCATTTCCAAATTGTCCATAGTGTGTGAATGTGTGTGCAATTGTGCCCTGTGACAGGTTGGCACCCTGTTCATGGGGTCCCCCGCTTTGTGCCCAGAGTCCCGTGGGATAGGCTCCAGGCTCCAGGCTCCCCACAACCCTGTGCAGGATAAGCAGTACAGAAAAATGGATGGATGGACGGATGGACAAAACTTCTTTCAAGCAGTGGCGACAACATCCAGTTTGATTTCCGATTTCATTCTGTGTGATTACATTGGAGGAGATGAAGTAGTGAAATCTGTAATTAATTAATTACTGATTAGGACGAGCATTAGGATTTATAAAACATATTGGCACCCATAGAGAACTGTGCACTGCCTTTCTGTAATATATTTATATTGATCAACTAAGAAAAGCGTGCTGTTAAGATAAAAAAAGAATCAGACAGGGTAGTGTGATGCAGCCTGACACAAAGCAGTTACTCTTACCTCCGCGAAGTTGATTATTTTCCTATAACAGCATGTCCTGAGGTGTTTTATTCCTCTTATACCACAGCAACACAACAACAATTACACGCATTATAAAATCTTTTTAGCAATTTATAGTTCCGTTTAATGTTATGCAGCTTGTCATGTTACTGAGGAAGACTTTCCCGTGTCGGAGACTTAGCTCTGATACTGGAGACTCCTTCCATAAATGTTAAATAAACATCTCCTTACAGAAAATCAAATTAAATCAAATTTTATTTGTCACATATGTAACCATACATAGCACGACATGCGGTGAAATGCTTTTTTATGACTGAAAAATAAAGAGAATAAAAAATAAAATAAAATATAATAGATAAAAAATATAAGAAAAAAAGAGAATAAAAATATAAGAAAAAAAAAGAAAAAAGAGAATATAATATAACAGAGAATAAAACTAGAATATATGAATAGAAAAATGTTACAATTTAGAATATAATACAGAAATTACAATTATGTACAGTAGATGGAGAATAAAAACTGTACATGTGCAAACAGGGTGTGCAAATTGTAGGGAGTGCAAAATATGATGTGAGTGAGTTTAAAAATGTATTAACAGGCAGGATGAGATCCAGTCCAGTCCAGTTCTAGTCCTTGGTGTTCCTCTGCTTGAGGGCCCGAATCGCCTGTGGGAAATACACTCCTCCTCGTTCTCTCTGTGTTGGCTTTCAGGGAACGGAAACATTTTAACAGAGAGAACAGTCCATTGCTGGGATGTTGGGAAAACGTCATCATATCAGCTAATATTAGGCTCAGTTTATGTGGAGCGTCCACTGTACAAGTACCCATGTATGAGTTGTTACTATAACTTGAATCAGCAGCTTCTGACCAATCAGAGAATTCAACAGCACTGTGGTGTAAAAACACGTTCACCTTATAATACAAGAGTATAATACAAGAGTAAAGTAGAAATAAGAAGGGGTCTTTCTCAAGAACCTAATATTGGCCCTCTGGCAGTCTTGGGATTTGAACTCACAACCTTCTGCTCATTAGAATGATGGTTATAGTCGTTATAGTACCACTAATAAACCAAGTATACTTTATCTCAGATAAATGGATCATTAAATGGATCATTTTGACCCGAGCCATAAAGGTTAAGATTTATGCAGCAGCTTTACAGTATCATTTCCTCCACTTGCACTTTCAGAACCTGATATGAAAAGAAGAGTTTCATCGCCTCGGCAGGTTCAGGTGGAGTTTGAGAACAGATGTATAGCGGAGGATTGTGGGTGAGCAGAAAGCCCGTTAGCCCCCAAGCAGAAACGGAGAGAGCAGCCGTCATCTGCTGCAGACATGGCTACACGCTCTGATAAATGATCGTAGCGCCAGCATGTGAGTGGAGTTCTCTGGGAAAAGCTGCTTATAAGTGACTAATAGAATAAAGCAATAACGCGCCGCCTCAGGGCCAGGCCTCCGTACTGACAAATTCATATGATGGATTTTTATTATTGTGGGAATATTAGCATTTAAGTCAACACATAAAGCCCGTCTCAGGGGCAGTACTTTGTCAGTAGGTCACAGTAATGAAATACATCCCGAGTCATATATTCGTCCTGGTTGAGTAAATTGATTTTTTACCGTAATGATATTGTGGGAAGTAGTTTTTTTTTTTCTTTTTCTTCTTCTTCTTTTTTTGCTAGAAGGCCTTGGTGACAGACGGTAATACTGTACAGTGTCACGCCGATGACTGATCAGGAAAGCATGGTGTGATTTATTTATTTATTTGTTTGTTTTTTCATTTTAAAGACTTAGCAGTAATAACAAAAATGAAAGAAAGTCATAAATGACTTTTTGATATGTTTTTTTTTTTTTAAAAAGCTTTTTTTTTTTTAAAAAAAAATGTCGAACAAAAAGAAAGTGCAGGTCTGAAAAGTGAAACGTTTTGTATTTTAATAATATTAATAATAATTGGGGGAAAAAACCCTTTCATTAGAAACAAAGCTGGATGCATAATTTCGATGAAAGTTTTATTTTCCGCAGCATATGATTGGAATATTAATTAGCCACGTCCATGACTGTCAGATAATAACAGTCTCACAGAGCTGAATGGAGTCCGTGACCTGTAAAAAGGCCCATTCATGCTGTCCAGCCTGCCAGAGCGCCTTCTTTTTGGCTGTGGACACAGGACTGTTTCACAACGCTCCTGTGAAATGTCCCAGTTGTCCTTTTCCGAGCTATTGTGGACAGAGTCTATTAAAAACCCAAACTTTTTTTTTTTTTTTTTTTTTACATGGGACTGAAAGTTAACATTAACATTCATAGCTCATTTCCTGATCAGGACGATTTACATACTACAGCCAAGTCTTTTAAAAAAAAAAAAAAAAAAAAGGTATTTTTTTTATTTTTTTAAAGGCAGCAGTAGATGTATATCTTCCTCTAATCTGGTGTTTGAGTTATAATTACATGACATGGATGACAAACATGAGAGAAAAGGATGTGTGCAGGGATCACCACGGGTCACTAAGTGTTCCCTCACTGGCCTTGTCAGCTCCTCCTCACTCGATTTATCTATTGCTCTGGACAAGTCGCAAAGCATATAACGTGAAATGGAAGCTCGAATTGGAGCGTCCTTTTAATTACTTGTTGAAATGATAAATCTGGAAAGAGCTCTGCTTGAGGTTGATTACTCACCACAAATCCTCAGCTGTTGGTTTCATTTTAAAAATCCCAAGGACAAGTCAATTAGAGATCAGAAACACATTATTAAAGCTTGAAAAAGCTGATGAATTCCAAATAATAATAATAATTATTATCATTACACCATGAACACCATGAACACTAAGCACGCTGGGAAATCCAGCAAAGTGACTTATTTTGCCTTCTGTGATGTACTTTCTACAGAAAAGATCACATTTCTTAAAACGTTCTAACATGTCCTGTCAATTTTTTTTTTACTAACTAAAAAATGACGTCCTACTTTTTATCCATTTATAGTTACGTTGTTATGTTATTGAAAGTCAATGAAACGAGTTCCTGTCATCACTCATGTTATACATAGAAGCGATAAACAATTGTGCCCTCACCAAAATACCAGATAATAAGGTATAAAAACACACCTTGTCATGTTACTGACAAAGACTTTCTCGTGTCTGAGACTTACTGTTACAAAGCGCTAACACTGGAGACTCCTTCCATAAATATTGGAAGCCCTTTGTCGGAAAATGTAAATTTACAGCTTTACCCCGGACAGTTACGAAGCGTTGACACTGGAGTCTCCTTCCATAAATGTCAAATAAACATAATTTTAAGGAAAACTTCACCATATCAAGGGGTGTGTGTGTGGGGTGTGTGTGTGGGGTGTGTGTGTGTGTGTGTGTCTGTGTGTTCTAACAATAATGTATTAGAATAAGTGCACTAATAATAAGATGTAAACCTTACAGCTAGAAGATACTGTCGGAGCTGCTGTTATAGAAAATGAATCAACACCTTCTGACCAATCAGAATCGAGAACTCAAGAGCAGTAAGTTAACTGTAGTATAAAATGTAATAATGGTTTGCTTCACAATGTTATTACAATGTTGCTCACACAACATTACTTACTTAGTGTTAATGATAAAAAAGAAAGTGTTCCCAGAACACTGAGGAAACTTGAAAGATTAAATGTACTGGGAGCCAAAAGTTCACAAGTTTCCCTAAGCTTAAATGGGAAAGCTTAAAAAAAAAGCTTACGGTTATACAACATTCCATATCACTGCTACAAATGTTCACAGTTTCCTTGTATAGGACTCCAGAAGTCTCTGTAAGCCCCAGATTTGCAAACAGCAAACAGTCAATAAAGCATGACAACAACCCTTAGACCTTATCAAAGAGGATTTTTGGGGTCACTAGGTACATTGTGTGCTTTGTATTGGGCCTTAAGAAAAGCCTGGATGAATATGGTGTTCTCTCGGGTTCCCCCACCCAAAAGTCAGCTGTCTTTCTCCATCACCTCCTCTAACATTATCACTCATTCAGAGCCATTGAGAAAGAAGCAATAAATACTGGAAAACACGTTTTACTTTCACTGTGTGTTTACTTACATTAAGGCGAGGGGACACTCCTCGTGAATAAACTAACAATACACTTAACAAAACGTGGATTCTTGGAGGCGTATCATTCAGTCGAGTGAAAGAATTTGAAGGATGTTTGTAGTAAAACGGCCATGTTTGAGTGGGAAGACTGGAAAAGACAGAGAACAAAGTCACGCTCTCTTCTTCTCCCTTTCATCTGACTCGTGAGTAGTGTGGAAAAAACCACAGATGTAGTGCAGAAGTAAATGCACCCCTGCTGTTTTAACGGATGCTAATTTTGGCTCATGATTTTGCTCAGGTTCAAGAGTGCAGCCTCTTATGTTAAATATCCAAAATCTTACAATACCCCCGTCAATATTTAGAGACGACTTTTGCCAATCCATATGAATTCATTCAGATTACAGAATGCGAATTAATTGTTTATAAAAATATAAATATCCCAAATGGATGTTATGTGTAATTTGATCCAAGGCTATGTGCAAGCGGGCAGCAAGGTGTAGTGTCATCTTTACCATTTATTTATTTATTTATTTATTTGATTCCCCACTATTTTCTCCCTAATTTGGTCTCACCCACCAGCCAGCTCTCCCTTATCATACTCCAGCTACCAACCCGGAGAGAGTGAAGGCTAACACGCGCTTCCTCTCAGACATGTGAAGCCGCCGACCGCATCTTTTCAAACTGCTGCTCATGCTGTGTAAAAGCGCTATCGTCTTCCACATACATGAGCTCACGGATGTCCATGATTAGCTAGTGTCACTGTGATTGACAGGGGAGAGAGAGTATGCCCCTCCCACCCAGAGAGCACGGCCAGTTTTGCTCTCTCGGACTTCCAGCCACGGATCGCTGCGGCAACATCGGGATTCGAACTTGCGAATCCGATAAGGCGCAAGGTGAGGGTTTTTCTGTTGCACCAATCAGGAAAACCCTTGTATTCAACTTTTAAATCGTGCTGCAAGATGATGAAATGAAGAACTGCAGAAAAGTTGTTTCCCATTTTGTATTTACACAACATTCAGGAACCAGCAAATTATTGTTGAGAATGATCTGAAATGCACACATTATGCATCGCAATAATGCCTTTACTCATCTTCTAATGTTACAAATATTAAAAGCCATTGTTTGGGCCATTGTTTAACTGCACAAGAAATATTTGATCATTTAGTAACTAAGTAAGTAAGTAAGTAAATACATTTTATTTATGAAGCACATTTAAATTCAGCTTACACTGACCAAAGTGCTGTACAGAAACAATTAAAAAAATATAATAAAATATACAATGAAATAAAATGAAGAAAAATAAATAAATAAATAAATAAATAAATAACAGTTAATAATCAACAAGTTAATAGCCAGGGAAGGCCAAAGAGTAAAAATGTGTCTTAAGTCTAGATTTAAAAAATAGAGATTGAGACAGCGCCCTTAATGTCAGGTGGCAACTGATTCCATAAACGTGGAGCAGCAACTGCAAATGCTCTGTCACCTTTTAATTTAAGACGTGACCGTGGGACATGTAGGAGAGCTTTACTGGCAGACCTGAGAGACTTGGGAGCCGAATGCAAATAAATAAGGTCAGAAATATAAGATGGGGCCTGTCGATTAAGAGCTTTAAAAACAGTCAGCAAAATCTTGAATTGAATTCTGAAAAAGACAGGAAGCCAATGAAGACAAGCTAGAATTGGAGTGATATGATCACCTTTTTTTTGTTTGCATTCATTAACAGTCTAGCCGCTGCGTTGTATTTTGCGATTTTATTAAAGTTTTTTTCCTTTTTTTTTTATACCATGTGCAAGTTCTTCCTCAATCAAATGCATTTTACTCTGATTGAACAATCGGTCGAATTATTAACAGATTAGTTCTCTGCATGTAAAATGTAGCGAGTGAAATACAAAAGTCATGAGCAAAACAGAAAAGTGGTTTTGCTCACAGATCCTTTATGCCTGGATAAATACTCATTTAACTTTAGGAGTAAACAGATCTAATCGTTTGGAGCAGCTAAATGAGAATTTGGAGTCTTCACTTCACAAACACTTAACAGAGATTGTGTATCAAGGAAAGCTGACAGGAGAGACCGCTGGGCTGCAGGAAACAGGTTAAATCAGGACACGATGACGCCCAGGCCATGACGAGGCACGATTCTCACGCAGGGAATATAACGGTGCCACGAGACAGTGGTGTATCCTGCAGCAACACGACAGAAGCACGATAAAGAGGTGAAAACTTCCACACTGCTATGCACACCTACTGAACAAGGACGTCGATGTAGTATTGAACCTCATACAGGATCTGTTGTAGTTATGGATGCCAGTTTGAACCTGTGTCACTGCAGGTGTCTCTCAGGCCAATACACTTCACATGACCGTATATTCAAAATGCAACAGCGACTCATCGATACGTGTCTGCGGGTCTCGGCTCGTCGCTGAATGAGTGTATTGAGGAGACCGCTTAACAGGCTTTTGTAATACAGTGAATGTCTTATGAATGATGCTGCAGGGCCACTTTGTAACAAGCTAGACTTTTACACCTGGTACTTTCAAGTATCAGGATTAATCGGGATTATTCTCATGGAAATGCAAGCATCAGTGCACCCAAGAAAGGAATGAAACACTTGTGGGTGTGCTGTTACAGGAAACTAATCAGTGACAGAGTGGTGTGATGTGTCATTTATTAATCAACGACACTTCATGCTTTGAAACATTTATAGTTACATCAGAATCAGAATCGCCTTTATTGCCAAGTACTGTGGGTTTACATGTATGAGGAATTTGTCTTGGTGTATTGGTGCTTAACAAGAACAGTTACAAGAAATACGATAATATTAATAAGATAAACAAGAGGGGGAAAAATAAATAAAGATAACTATAAGGCTACACTATAATAATAACTATAAGGCTATGAAAACTATGAGCATAAATATAAAATATAAAGATTTAGGAAAATAGAAATAGACATTAACTGTACATTAGTGCAGGATGTGCAAAAGTGGGCCAGTGCAAATTCTCACAGTTGGAGGTAAGAAGGTGCAGTATAGCAGTCTAGTGTACATTAATGTAACGCATATGAAACAACAATGTGGGGTTGTTCATCGATGTAATGTGTAATGTCCATTTAATGCTGTGGAACATCCACAAGACAAGTTAGTTCCTGTTATAATGTACATTGTTACCAGCCTCTCATTTTCCCCTCTCTTGAACTCAATAAGACAAAAAAACAAACAAACAAACAAACACAAAAACACAGCTTGCCATGTTACAATATACACCTAACATTTGAATTGCAGACAGCACTAATATCAGAGCCGCTGTTAGACAATAAATCAACACCTTCTAACTAGACATAAAATAGCATCATGGAAACTGTAGCATTAACGTTCTTACATCTAAAAATGTTGTGCTGATGTTGTAGGGACGTTTATAAATGTTATTATATAAACTTCTTGGAACACTGAGAAAGATAAACTTTCTGTTCAGAAAATGCTTTGCTAACCAGAAATTTTTAGTTGGGAGTTTTTGTAATTTATCGCTGAATCTCTGTACACACAGTTTATGTGCATTGTAGATGATTATTGCAAATAAAGGCTGTAACCCTATTTGGATGGGATTAGATTTACAGGATTTGGGTTAATTCCACGATTTACAGGTGCTACTCTGGGATTTTATTTCTACCCTGTCTGGTCTTGTATGTGGTTTTCTCCTTATTCCCCTGAGAAAATTATAGACCCAATAACCTACTGTTTTTTTTTTTTGTTGTTGTTGTTAATTTAAATTTAATCATTTTAGTCACATCCAGACAGACACGTAGGTGCTTATACAGGCAGATGCTGCCTCTTGTGTGGGGGAAAAAAAGCTTTTTTGACTACTGCTACTCACTGTATTTAGCCATCTAGCATGCATATCTACTGTATATTAAACTTCCCAAATTGAGAAAGCAGAAAATTATGATTCCACAGGCTGACTGAAAGGACTATTGTGGTAACTGCTACAGGTATAAAGCCACATTGTAGTGATATATAGAGTTATATAGTTTTCTAAAAATAAATGAATGATCTTCATTCATTATTGATGAATGAATTTCTTCATCGTCTAAGGTTAGATGGTGCCAAAGAAATAAATAGAATCATAAATTGCATCTAAATCAAAAATGCATACAAAACAGCATATGACCATGGTGCAAACATCTGTGTATGTAGGAAAAACAAACCTTCATTCACTTATCCCGTATTAATTTAATTGCCATCTTCACGTGAGTGTTTTCTTTTAGCGAACACGTGGAGACATATTATTACAGACGTTTCAGAGGTTACCCAGTGAAAATAATCCCGTTCGAACACGGCTTCAGCACCCAAGCAGCAATAAGTTGCAAAAGACCATAAAGCCAGCTTTAAGCTGTGTGATTTTCAGGCAAGGTTTGCTGTATCAGACAAAAATCGCACAGCTTAAAAGAATTCTACTGTCTTAGAACGCATAATGTGCTGATTTAGTGTTATTCTGACCAAAGATCGACAACGGAAAAGTTCTGGCTGTGACATAAGCACTCATCTTAAAGCCAGCAATAGGAGGATGCCGAAAAACTCACAGGACAGCTACAAATACGATAGTGGCAATCGTGAAAGGTAAATGAAACATGCTAATGGACTGAAAAAAAAAATCCTTATTACCTCAAGCTAATGTTTGTTTTTATGCTAGAGCAGGTTCACGCTTATTGATGATTGATGACATAAGCAGATTGTTGTCATTTTCTGGAATCTGAGGTCTATAGTTCATCGTATAATCTGACATAGAGAATATTTTATCACACATACAGCATTCAGCCAAGATTTTATAAGGATCATCTGGTAATAATCATACAGTCTAAAACAGGTCTTAATAAGACAGTACAACTTCTTTCTGATTCGCGAACACAGCTGTCATTCAGAATACTCCACATTACAGCACTGTCACGTTTAGCCACTAGTGACAGCAGCAGTGAACTGGTCAAATGGAGCAGCGTAGCCTGGAGCTAGTGGACAAGTGAAGTGTGAAGTAAGGGCTGAGGTAGGGGAAGGATCCTGGATGTCTCCAAGCAGCAGCTGCTTTTCCTGTTCATGCTGTCACAGCCTGGTCTGTTTTGGACACACAAGAATTTCGACATGCCTTTGAAGCCTTTGGTTTTTAGAATATGCACACGATCAATAAGGAGCCCTGGACTTCAAAGTGTTTCACGGTCCTCACCTGCTGCTCGTCGCTGGTTCAGAAGTGCTTCCAGTCCCACACAGGAACTAAACAAACAGTCAGGAGAAGCTCATGAAGACTAGTTTAAAGAAGAGAGAAAATACAACCTTGTTAAATTTAGCGGTCACCCATAAAAAAGATTATTAGGTGCTCGGTTAAACTAGGCATGAGCTCTTTTTCTTAACTCTTGAAAGCAAGAGATCACACCACAACTTAATATGTCATTACATGATATTATTAGACCAAATGAATATTTTGCCATTATATAATAGAACTGTGGTTGTTAACTGCAGACCGTGGCCTGGATGCAGAGCTAGCAAAATATTTCAGGGAACCAAACCACATACTTGTACAAAATACTGAAGCAGTGCCAAAAAACATATGATAAAAGATCCTCTGTTACACTTTATCCAATCCCATGCATTTATGTAAATTATCTAGATGAAGGAAGCTCGTGAGACCAGAGACTAGACTCAGGGCTAGACACATTACATCAGTAAAGAAATTTTCACATTTAAATTTTTTATTTTTTTTAATTTAGCCTTTCTGGTTTAATTAGTTAAAAAAAAAGACAAATTTGAACTATTTTTATCCTTTTTGTTTACTCATTTTACTTTAATGTTATTTATATAATTTATTCTCTCTAGTCTAATCAGTGATCTGATTACATGGCATGTTTTTTTTCTTTTTCTTTTTTAAAGTCGATGATGACGAAGGGTCTCCCGTCATCTAATTCAAAACAGATATCTCCTCTGTCAGTTCATGGCGGTAATTATAATTGGTAACACAGCTCCCAAGTGATACACCAGAAAAGCGTTCGCCATTTTGTCCAGAGATCGTGAGTTTGAATCCCGAAAATCCCACAGCCATCCATGTCCAAGAGCCAAGAGAGCAAAAGTGTCTGTGCTCTCTGGGTGGGAGGGGCATACTCTCTTTCCCATGTAAATCACAGCAACACTAGTCACTGTGAGCTCATGTATGAGAAAGAGGGCAGATAGTGCTTTCCTCCGAGTATGTTATCCATTTGTTTTATTTACAGGCATGAATCAATCATTAATAGTTAAGCATTAAAGGGTAACTGTTGTCACCATTCAGACACATTCAGACACATCAGACATTTGTAAACAAGGAATTTTAGTTAAATACCTGTGTTATAATTCTATAATTGTATTCAGTTTTATTTGTATAGCGCTTTTAACAATGGACATTGTCCCAAAGCAGCTTTACAGAAATATATAAATTCAGAATATAGATTTTAAATGTATTAATTTATCCCTAATGAGAGAGCCAGAGGCGACGGTGGTGAGGCAAAACTCCCTGAGACGATATGAGGAAGAAACCTTGAGGGGAACCAGACTCAAAAGGGAACCCATCCTCATCTGAGTGACACCGGATAGCGCGATTATAAATCTATAAATGTGCTAATACTACATGGTCAAATAGTGCAGTTGTGTAACCAGGAAAATTCATTACATTTTTTACATGAAGTCTGTTTTGTTGAACTTCTCCACTGTTCACTGATGGAGACTTGAGTGCAAAACTGTTTGTAGCGATTGCAGTCCTAAAGCTATCATAGCATAACTGTTCATATGAATTGAGGTCCAAAGCCATCTTTATGGTTTGTAAGTGGTACCATCCTCAGTAATCTCAATGATCTTTATCCTGTACTATGTGGGGCCATCCTCAGCAGCAGCATGTGACTTCCAATTAATGAGATCTCCAACCAGAATTAGGGCATCAGGATGGATCAGGCAGGTCCGGACAGCAGAAGGGGTCGGCATCCAAACAACCCAGTTCACCACAACACTCTATGCCGGTGAGCGCTCCAGATCTGCTCCTTTACCGAAGAAAAAAATATTCACAAAAGGCTTGACTGAACAAATATGTTTAGTCATATATGAATATGAACAAATATGAATATTACATTTTGCTGTACGTGTAGAATATCAGTGGTGATTGCTAGCGTCTCAGGGTTTGGTGCCATGACTTTATGGATTGAGTCTTACAAAATGAAGGCACTTCAAATGTCCTCTGATTAATGAATAATACTTGACATTTGCCTTAATGCCATGAGAAGTCTCTTACACATCAAAGTCCTAAATGACTACAGTAAATGTGCTTTAAGAATAGCTTTTCCTCCAATCCAAGTTAACTGGCACCAAAGTTCAGATATGAATTTTAATGCACAACATTGGAATAAATCCAGAAAGTTAATATACAGTACTTTAAATACGCCATGGTTGTGAAATGTCTGTCAAAGGCCAAGCAAAAAACTCTTTATTATTCTTTTATTTAATCCTGGAGCATTTAGTTAAAGGGGAGGACGTTGCATAACGATTACCGAAGTCATCTCCACAGCTGTGTGATGATGTTGGAATGAATCCAAATTCATCTTGCATGTTACCCTACAATTATAGTGTTTTGTTCTTAGATTTTATTGCATGATACATATATAATCCAGGAAGTGACTGCTGTGTACTTCAGTAATAATAGTCTACATGGTTCAAAAGTAATCAAAGTTTATAAATAAATTCACCATAACATTAAAACCACTGACAGGTGTCATGAATATCAATGATTATTCTGTGACAGTGGCACCGGTCAAGGGGTGGGATATATTAGGCAGCAAGTGAACAGTCTGTTCTCAAAATTGGTGTGTTGGAAGAAGGAAAAATGGGCAAGTGTAATGATCTGAGCGACTCTGACAAGGGCCATATTGTGATTGCTAGAAGACTGGGTCAGAGCAACTCCAAAACAGAAGGTCTTGTGGGGTGTTCACGGTATGCAGTGGTTAGGACCTACAAAAGTGGTCCAAGGAAAGACAACCGGTGAACCGGCGACAGGGTCATGGGGGCCCAAGTCTCAGTGATGCGCATGAGCCCATCTGGTCCAATCCAACAGAAGAGCTACTATAGCACAAATTGCTGAAAAAGTTAATGCTGGCTATGATAGAAAGGTACCAGAACACACAGTGCATTGCAGCTTGCTGTGTATGGGGCTTCATAGCTGCAGACTGGTCAGAGTTCCCATGCTGACCCCTGTCCACCATTGAAAGCATGGGCATGTGAGCATCAAAACAGGACCATGGAACAATAGAAGAAGGTGGCCTAGTCTGATGAATCACGTTTTCTTTGACATCATGTGGACGGCGTGTGCGTGTGCGTTGCTTACCTGGGGAAGAGATGGCACCAGGATGCACTATGGGAAGAAGGCAAGCCGGCAGAGGCAGTGTGATGCTCTGGGCAATGTTCTGCTGGGAAACCTTGGGTCCTGGCATTCATGTGGATGTTACTTTGACACGTACCACCTACCTAAACATTGCTGCAGACCAAGTACACCCCTTCATGGTAACGGTATTCCCTAATGGCAATGGTCTCTTACAGCAGGATAATGCGCCCTGCCACACTGCAGAAATTGTTCAGAAATGGTTTGAGGAACATGAGAAAGAGAGGTTGTCTTGGCCTCCAAATTCCCCAGATCTCAATCTGATCAAGCATCTATGGGAGGTGCTGGACAAACAAGTCCGATCCATGGAGGCCCCACCTCGCAACTTACAGGACTTAAAGGATCTGCTGCTAATGTCTTGGTGCCAGATACCACAGCACACATACAATATATACACTATATCACTGACAACTTTATTAGGAACACCTGTACTCCTGGTTATTCATGCAATTATCCAATCAGCCAATCATGTTACAGCAGTTTCATGCATAAAATCATGCAGATGCAAGTCAAGAGCTTCAGTTAATGTTCACATCAAACAGCAGAATGAGGAAAAATGTGATCTCTGTGACGTTGGCATGGTCGTTGCTGGTTCGAGTATTTCAGAAGCTATTGATCTCATCCACAAATCTGGACAATTGAAGATTGTAAAAGACCTGGCAACGTTTTTCCATACTTCGACAGTCCAGTTTTATTGATCGTGTGCCCACTGTTGCCTCAGATTCCTGTTCTTGGCTGACAGGAGTGGAGCCTGACATAGTCTTCTGTTATTGCAGTTCATCTGCCTCAAGGTACAATTTATTGTGTATTCTGATATGCGTTTCTGCACACTTCACAGTTGTAAAGAGTGGATATTTAAGCTATCATAGACTTCCTATCAGCTCAAACCAGTCTGTCCATTCTCCACTGATCGTTCTCTCATCAACAAGGCCTTTCCACTCACAGAACTGGATTTATGTATTTATTTTTTAAAATTAGTCTGTCAGCATGACTCTTTTCCACTCCCACATTGTATCATGAAGCCCTTACAGGTGCATAGAATAATGAATAATGAAAGGTGTGGTGGAGGTGTGGTGCAGTGGAGAAACATGTCCCTCCCTCCAGACTCCCACCACCAGGTACAGGAAGCAAGAAAACACACACATAATAGACCAGCAAGCAACCCAATTTGCATTTCCCCATTCAGGGCCTGGAACTTGGTGCTCGGAAACACATGAAAAGGGTCCATTCAGACATGTAAATGGGATTGTGTACATTACAATGAGAGAGGAGTGACTGTGAAACTTCCTGCATGGCAAAATCTGTGGTGGCAAGCCTTTAATTGCCTCGAGCTGAGTGATAGCCATACTGTGAGCTCGTTAGGCAGGGCACAAACACGAGCGGACAATTTTAGTTTATTAACAAATACGTAGACAATCCAAGCCTGCGTGTAAGCCCGTTCTTCTGGATCCTGAGCTTTTGCGTACTGTTTACGTTTCTCAGAAAAAATAATTAAGCTTTTTTTGAGAAATGAACATTAAAATATGTTGAATGGTTGTGATACCCTATTGATAAAGCAACAGGGAACTTTATTTATTAGTCCAGCGTGGCATCGTACAGCAAAGTCGTTAGTCATGCCTCTGTTTAAACTCCCATTGACCTCTTTTTGTTGTTGAACTAAACCAAAGCCACAATAGCTTTTTTTTTTTTTTTTCCTTTTCTTTTTATTACCCTGCTGTTTACTGCACAATTATGTCCTCTCAAAAAGCGGATGTGTAAGGCCTTTTAAGGGTGAGTGTTTTAAAGGGGGGAGATACTCGACAGCAAACTCAAAATTAGAGCAAATTACGCATCAAGTGATTATGAACCCGTGGGCTGTATAGAAATCAGCGCTGTAAAGAGGAGGGGAAAATGGCTCGGCAATTTGTTGGGGCTGGTCCGAGGAAGTGATGGCAAAGTCAAGTCATGTATTAAGTATGTGTGTGTGTGTGTGTGTGTGTGTGTGTGTGTGTGTGTGTGTGTGTGTGCGTGAAGGACGATGACTCGTGGTAAAGATAATTCCTGATAATGGGCAATCCCTGACTAACCCACGAACTGACACTGAGGCTGCAGGTAATCAGGCTGACGTTAATGCAGGCCCTGAATGTGACATCTCGTCATCAGGAATTTTCTTCAGTGGCACGGAAAATGCCAGGCTGCTCACCTCTGACTGCGTGGCCCCCACATCTATTAACCTTATTGATTTGGAGCCCTGCTGATCCCCTCCAGATCCTCAGCTCCCCCACTGAGCCGGTGAAGTGGATCAATCCGTCGCCGGGGGCCACGGCTATGAAAATGTGGAGAGTGGAGACCACTGTTGGTGGCATGAAATTAATACCCAGATAGAGCTCAGACACACTCCATTTTTACACCAACCTTCCCTACCTTTCTTCCTCTCTCTCTGTTTCTCCGTCATCTTTCTTGTCATGAGGATGGATTGAGGTTATGCAAAGAAGTGCAGTGGGTGTTGCTTATATTTGGCGTTTCTGCACAAGGATGTAATTTTGCTTTGCGCCAATATCATAAAATAAGCATGTTTCCATTACCTTCATAATGAGCTGCATCAAATCAGCAGTGCTGGTATTATTGCTGCGACTATGTTAATTCACAAAGAAATGAGGGGGATTTCCTGATAAATGCCTGTTTGTTGATTTGCAGAGGGAAAAAAAAAAATTCATTTTCTCTCAGATATCGCATTTACATTCAATTTGCCGTCGCAAACACCACTCCAGATTATGAGTTTTACAAATAGCAAATTTAGATTAATAAAGTGTTCTTTAGATGGAGTAGCCATTCTGGAGGAAAGCACCACTAGTAATCAGCATAATCCATGCTCAATTCAGAAGTTAAAGTTTAATAGATGCAAATAACACGGCTTAGCATTTGCCATTTGGACTCCACGCACGTGGCATTCCAACTTTGTCTCTTCCATGGGCTACATTTCGCTTGATTAATTGAAACGATTTGCATAACTGATTTTTCTTTTGTGCTTTGTTTTGATTCTGTGCTGTACTGAATTGCATATTTGATGAAGACTGTAATGGAGATTTTTTTTTTTTTTTTTTAAGAAAAAGATTTACTGTTGCTGTTAGACCAGTGTAGTCTGTAACACTGTCACTAGCCCTTTGTTATGATCTTTCACAGGTCTTACCAGTGTTTCTAACTTACTCACTTTCACTAGATTTGGCGACTTTTTTAAACTCCTTTAGATCCAAATTCTGTGATGTTACTGATTGTCGTGCACTTGATGCAGCTCTCTGGTTCACGTCCTAGGACCTAGCTGTATGAGTTGAGAGAGCTGGTTCGTTGGACTCACCACCAGTGTATAAAGCCTAGCTGATTTGCACTTGCACGAGCCAGTGTTCCAAATGACCAATCCCTGATCACTGTTCTTCCGAACATCCAGTCACTGATCCCTATCGTTCCCAACATCCAATCACTGATCATTACTGTTCCCAAAATCCAGTCAGTGATCACTATTATTCGGAAAATCTGATCACTGATCACTACTATTCCCAACATCCAATCACTGATCAACATTGTTCCAGATGACCAATCATTTATCACTACTGTTCCCAACATCCAGTCAGTGATCGCTATTATTCCCAACATCCAATCACTGATCACCACTGTTCCCAATGACCAATCACTGATTAGAATTGTTTGTCCCATCCACACATTTCTTTGTTCTTTGTTTCATACTCTCTTCTTGGCAATACTGATAGTAATAAAACAACTCATTTCACCATAACTGTTTCCTTTGTGTCTATTTCCCAATTACTCACTAACACTGTTTCACTTTATCTAAGTACTGAATAAAAATTATGAAAATGAGTTTGACACTATTTTGTAAACATGGAAATAGTTAGTTTGACTCTATTTTGTGAATGAATAAATAATTACACTGTATTTCCTAAATATGTAAATAGTTTGATGCTGTTTTTTTTTAAACTAGGAAACAGTTAGTTTGACTACTCTGTAAATATGTAAATAATTTTTGTAAATACATAAATAGTTAGTTTGTAGTGCCATGAGCAAATCTTTCTTGCAACATGTTTTGATATGTAAATTATCATGATGAATCAATGAATATGCAAATCAGTAAGTAAGTCAGTAATTAGTGGAGTCATCTGGCGACTCCTTTTCCCTTGGATAGAGTCGGCATCACTGAGTCTTACCTTGGTGGATGGAGCACCTCACGCCACTGCACTGGCCGAAAGGAAGTTATAAGCAGCGTCAGATTTCACCCAACAGGACCCGAGGGACTTGTTTCTGGCCGTGTAGGCACAGAGGTCAAATGGAGTGTGGGACAGTGCTACATTCCACTTTGAACAGGTGGAAGCAGTTTGATCAGAAATGTGCTTGTGATGCGCTGAGCACAATTCCAGCCCCTGCTATTATAAGCCCAATCACTCTCTACAGGTCAGAAGGTTAACTGGCCCTTCCAGATGACCTCTTTTTGTTCTTTATGAGTGGGACAGAACAGAAAATATCCTCCACTCTGTTGTCTATTTTTTTTTTTTTTAGCCGAATAGTAGGTTCAGCTGATTCTCACTGATTTCACGCCAAACTTTGCTCTGGTATGACTCGGATTTCATTCCTTTTTGAAGTGGACGAAAAGAAAAAAAAAAAACAAACAAAAAAACAAGGCATCTGTGAAAACAATCTTCAATGGCTTTAAACTTTAACCACACTTGCCCCCCCACCCCCCTCCCACCCTCTCTGTCCAGCTGTATCAACCTACTCTGAGCAATAGAGCACTAAACACACATGATTCTCACATCTGAGTCCTCGAAGTGTTTGTGAGGAAATATTTTCAATCAAATAATGGGCCTCATTTATCAAACTGGATATGAATGACTTTAAACGAGTGTAAAGGAAATGTGGTGTTCATGAGAATCCAGTTACTTCGCTCTGGAGTTTGTGTAAATTTACATATAAGGAGACAAATAAATCTCAAACGAATAAATTGTGTATAAATTAAGACAAATAAGACTAGTAATACAATGAGGACAAAAGTAATAGCACCCTATAAAAGGCAGAAGAGTTTGTGCGTGTCTGTGGTAGCAAATGTTCTGGAAGATTTACAGTAGCATACATCACCCTTAGGAGGCGCTCTCACCGTTTAGTCATCATTTTGTTGTTTTCAGCTTTCTGTAAGCTTTGCCTTTTATGGAGTTTTGTGGGTGTGACTAAATCGAAATCAGTTGCGTTGTGAATGCGTTTGGAAATTAACGTACACATGTGAGGATGAAGAGAATCAGAATAACCGAAACTTGTGTAGATCTGAAGAGAATTTTCAGTTAGTTCTCTTTGATTTATGAAAACATTTGCACACTTTATAAATTTACTAAAATACTGATGACCAATGAGGCCCATAATGTGCAAACGCTGGTATCAGTAAATAACCCGGGTTTCCATCTACTACAATCGTTGATATAACTCTTAAATAGTTGTTTATAGTAGTTTATTGTGGTGTCAATATATATATATATATATTAGTCTAGCTGAATTTCTGAATTTACAATGCAGTGTTGCTGACAGCTAGCTGACAGTTCCATGTTCTTTCAATTTTCACAAGCAAATAGAATAAAGGTTTTATTATTATTATTATTATTATTATTATTATTATTATTATTTGTTTCTTTCTTTGTTTCTTTGTTTCTTTGTTTCTTTCTTTCTTTCTTTCTTTCTTTCTTTCTTTCTTTATATCTGTTTATTTATTTATTTATTCTTAATTTTTTACTCAACTTTTGGCCTTGCTCTAACCAGTGGTTTTAAAGAGTCATCAAAATTAGCTGCAAGATTAGCAAGAAAATTAGCAGCATAATTAGCTGCAGCATTACCAGCAGAATTAGCTCAAAATTAGCAGCAGTGTCAGGAGCAATATAAGCATCAGAATTAGCAGAATGAGCAGAATTTGTAGAAGAATTGGCTGCAATATTTGACGTAGAACCAGCTGCAGAATTAGCTGACGAAGAATCAACAGCATTAACTGCAGAATTGTCAACGGAATTCGAACAAAATTAGGTGCAGGTTTAGCAGTGGAATTGGCCGCAGAATTTGCGGTAGAACTAGCAGAAGACCTAGCAGCAAAATTAGCTGCAGAATTATCCTCAGAATTAGCAGCAGAATTAGCCCTAAAATAATTAGCTGAAGAATTTGGTACAGAATTAGCAGGAGAATTAGTCATAGAATTAGCAGCAGAAACTGCAAATTAGCAGAAAAATTAGCATCAGAGCTAGCTACAAAATTAGCTATAGGATTAGCTAATGTTAAACAGCAAAATTAGCAGCAGTGTGAGTTTGATGTGCATACATCATCAGCCTGTGTCACTGCTGGGGGGATGGTGTATATCATACATGTATGTGTGTGTGAACATATAGTATATGTAGTATATATACTGTGTGTGTGTGTGTGTGTGTGTTGGGGGGGTGGGGCGTTGGCTTGGCTGGGAAGCAAATCTGTAAACACCAGTTTATTCTGCATGGACAAAGTCACTGATATCACCAGTGGGCCACGCCGCAGTGCTTCTCCCGGATATCACTGTCAAATCCCGACATTAAGCCATTATGGCCATCAAGCAGGCTGCCAGTGAGAAGCTCGTCCAGATCCGGTGTCTCCTAAGAGGCCAGTGCGTGCATGCATGTGATTAAGACGGCACGAGGGAATACAGACATGAATTCCTCTCCATTAATTGCTGACACATTGTTTCGTGACCTGCAGCAGGACCTAATCGAGCAAGGCTTACAATATCAAAATCTACATCCATGCTAATGTTTTATGTGCTCAGTAATTATTCAAATGAGAAAACTAGCAAGGGCACCGGTTGTGGCAAATGAGGTCTCGAGATGTGTGGGGGGAATAGTCTTAAACTCATCCATTATGCATGAGGATCTTTTCTCCTCGCGTTCTGCAGTTGAAAAGTGGTCTAATTGCCAATCAAAGAATATGTTCAAACACTTTGTTATGTATAAAAAAGCAGGAAAAGGCGAGTGAACATCCAGTTCAGTGGGCATGTATCAATGAGCGGCATATGGTTGTTTGGCCCTTTTGGCCCCAGTATGTGGATAACCAGCCGGGCTCGGCCCGACGAGTAGTTAACAATAATGAGAATTACTTGCAGTCTCTTCCCTGTTTGTCACACCCTAACATCTTGATTTCATGGGTGACACTTAGGACTCCCCAGTGCGCTTTAATGAGAGCCTTGGGACCCTCTTTTACTCTCAGCCGCTCTGCTTGGCACATAGTGGTGTAATGCAGTGACACTATGTGTATCTGTGTCTGTTAACCGCTCCAAATCAGATTTAAATCCAAAAGGGGCGTGGCGTAAACCAGAAAGGTGTTGATGTTTTTTTTTAATTAAGTATGAAAACTACCACGTTTCCCTTGGAAACACTGGAAAACACTGGGAAATGAAACAGAAGTAGAAATGCCAGCACTGTCAACATGGTTTATATCCACTAGAGTTGATAACTGGTTCATACCTAGAGCTGTGACCGGGACTGTTTTCCAATCCCACTCACACAGTTATTATTTTTGTTTCTACCCTCCCACGGTAACACATTTAGTTGGCTCCATTTCCCAAAATATAAAGAAAAATAGAAGCCTAATATAATGCACCACAACTCTGACCTGTATCTGACTTTTTCATTGCATCCTGTTGGATCCCAGTCCTGATTTGTAACTACATTTGTTTTTGTATATTCAGAATAATGTATTCGTATTCGGTTACATCCCTAATGAGCGTTCTGATATGCAAGTATGCTATTCTAAACATGCTGCAAAACTAGCAAGTACAGATGAGTCCACAACTCATATTTCTTTCAGAAATAGTGGCTCAAATTGCCAAGCCCTATGGTTTGGCATATACAGTGGTGCTTCTCTTTTTTCTGAGGTGCTCAGAAATCTCCTTGTTTGTGCCATATTTCACTTCCACAAACATGTGTTGTGAAGATCAGACTCTGATAGATCCCTGTTCTTTAAATAAAACAGGGTGCTCACCCACACCTGATTGTCATCCCATTGATTGAAATCACTTGACTCTAATTTCACCTACAAATTAACTGCTTATCCTAGAGCTTCACATACTTTTGCCACTCACAGATATGTAATATTGGATCATTTTCCTCAATGAATAAATGATCAAGTATAATATTTTTGTCTCATTTGTTTAATTGGGTTCTCTTTATCTACTTCAAGGAGTTGTGTGGAAATCTGATTATGTTTTAGGTCATGTTTATGCAGAAATATAGAAAATTCGAAAGGGTTCACAAACTTTCAAGCACTGCCACTGTATAAACACGGGCATATTTAGCCTTTGACAAAATAAGGCCAAGAGCCCTTAATCGGAATAACTGCCTTGCACTGGATCTCTGTTCTCAGCTCACAGGCTGGACGGCCAATGTGCGCCTTGTCCTATTCACGCCACCAGTTGTCCCACAACTAGTGGAGATTGATGCTAGCTGACTGGTGGCCAATGCACGCTCGGTCTGTGACCTGTCAATCCGAGTTGTGTGTTGGCCACTGTGATACCGTGTGTGTGTGTCGGGGGGTGCGTCATGGTTCAGTAGGCTTTAAGCTGAGAGCAGGGGGATCAGTGGCCGAGCGGGGGACTTCTAGCCTCAGGGCGAATGCAGACAGACTAGGAGTATCAGGACCAATTTTGGAAAGCTAGGTCAGCAGCGGTTTCTCAGGAATGGGCACAAGACGTGTAGAGCCTGGCACGGAAAGAGAAGAGCAGCAACAGTGCCAAACCAGAATCCAGCCTTTTCTGACTTGGACCGGGCCTTTATTTGACTTTCTTAAATTGGGTTTAGACTATATGATTACAGTGACCTTTAAAGATTCTTCACTATATTTATCTCATTTGGCTGATGTTTTTATCCAGAGGGACTTACAGTTGAGACTGGATATAACTGAGGGTTAAGGGTCTTGCTCAAAGGCCTAAGAGTGGCAGCTTGGTAGTGCTGGGATTTGAACTAATGACCTTTCAGTCAGTAGCCCAGTAGCCTAATGAATGAACCACTGAGCTAGTGCTCATGTGAGATGATCCCGATAAATACTGTGTGATAATGCGTTCGCCATGTCAGAAGAATACTACGTTACTCTTAGGTCATCAATCAACGTAATCCGGGCTCATGCAGCAAATGCATGGGCACACAAAAAGAACGATTCATCAAACAAAAAAACAAACAAAGAAAAAACAAACAAACAAGTGAGCTTGATGTAGTAAGGATATTTTTCTGTCCATTGGCATGTTTTGTTTACATTTTCCCGTTGCCACTAGCATATTTCTAGCTGTATAGTAAAGTTTGTGTAATCCTATGCTGTCCTATTGGTGGCTTTTAGATAAGCATTGTAGCGATGGTCACAATCTCAATCTCAATTCAGTCTCTCGACCAAAGAAATCTTTTACGATGTGTGGTTTTTGTCTGCGAAAGCAAAATCAGGCACCATAAAACCAGCTGCACTGGGTTTTGTATCCGATAGTAAAGGTTATTTTCCTTGGCCTGCGTTAACCACAGGATGACTGAAGCATGCGAGATGTCCTATGTTATTTGCTGGATGTGGAGTGCGAGGACTGAGAGAGCAAAGCCACACTATTTACACATGATGGAGTGCTATGTGACCTTTGCAAGGACAACGATCCTACACGCATGTCCTTTTCCTGTCTCCTGATTTGATTTATACCACATTGCATTGCATTTGGATTTCATATCTAATCCGGAGGCAACCCTGCAGATCTATGATTCACTTTAACCCTGGCACAGGGTGGAGCACATTGCCAGGTGAGGGGAATATTACATCAACCCCCGCTGCTTTAACATGGTTAACGACGGGCCTTGGGTACACCGGAGCACGGTAGAAATATTCGAGTGTGGGAGATGTACGGGAAAACGTCCGCTAAAATAATCAAGATGACACCTCCAACTGGCTCGGGTGCCTCCTTAAGGCGGGCATTCGGAGGCACTAATTAAATGAAGCAAAGGGGAGAAAAGCCTCAACAATCCCACTGCCTCGTAAATCTTCCATAAACATTATTTGTTTTAAAACTGCGGTAAAAAACCCATGCTGTTAAATTCTTTAAGCCTGCTGCTGTCGATTAAAAGGACAGTCAGCTGGACACCTCATTCCTGCTGTGTAATGGTCAGTGTCCAGCCTGGTTTCCCCTGCTGCTTTAAGTAAATTAACACTGGGATGGCTGTTTCTCCTCCCACATGCCTTTAAATGAGTTCGAAAAAGGCAAAGGAACTGTAAACTCCTACATACTATAGACACAAGGCTAGTTAATTGAAGATGCCAAACCAAGTGAGGTTTTTTTTTTTTTTTTTTTTCCTGGGAGAACTGCTATGGAGATTATAAAAGTATCAACTGTCACTTTTCCCACAGGCTTTAAAATCACTACTTTGTTTCAGGGGACTTTAAGGTTTTCTTTTATTAATGCCAAAGAACTCGGAACGGATACGTTTATTTTGACGGTCCATATTCGAAACCAAAAATGACCCATAGCTGTCTTTAAATACCCTTATGTGCATATCGATTTCTTGGGCAATTGTTTTGAACACTGCTCGGATTCGGTAGGTTCTTTTGAGTTGTTTGTTACGAACTCCCCATCTCAGCACCTCTCGCAGCTCCCAGTGCAAACAGTGCTGCTCCCATGTTTCATGTTTTATTATTTATTATTTTATTTTTTTTTTAGGTCATGTGCTTGTGTTTTGTTTTGATTTTGAGTCTTGTTTCTGCCCCAGCCCTGTGATTGCTGTGTCCCTTGATCATTCTCACCTGTTTTCAGTTCATTTCTGATTAGTTTGTGTATTTAAGCCCTGATGTTTCATTGTCTCAAAGCGAAGTCTTATCGTGCTTTAAGTTCTGAGCCGTGTTTCCTGGTTCCCGAGTGCCGTGTTTCCCGTGTTTCCTGTTTTTGACCCTGCTCTTCTTTTGTTTTATGAATATGGATTATCCCTGCTTGTTCACTGACTCTATGGTCTCTACACTAACGACTATGATTGTCGGATTGCCCTAAATAAAACACATGCTGAGTTTACGTGCTTGCGTCCTGTGCCTTTCCTCATGCTCGCACATCAGAGTTTTGTTTGAATCGTTTCTCCAAATATCAAGTAAATCACCAATTTCCGATACTGTCTAATAGTCACTGCTGCTGCTGTCGTCCATTGTTGATTTGCCACACTGCTGATATTGAATGATGAAGATGACAGTAATGTGCATTAAAGTGCATTGGGAAAAAGCCACATGAAGTCTGATGTAACAGTTCTCATTCATGTTACATGGCCAAATATCAGATATGTATCCAATCTAGGACCAGATATGAAAGTAGCTCAGATCTCAGTAGCTCAAAAGATCAGATTTTTGTGTCCACATAGCCCTGAAAAACAAAGAAAAAAACAAAACAAAAACAGATCTGAGACAGAAAAATGGATTTGTGTCACTTCGACCTGGTTATGTGAATGGTAATGAACGTAGCCTTAAATTCCTTCAAAGCAAGAAGAAACACACACAAAAAAAAACCTTTTACACATGGCCAAACAGTTCCACCAAGACTAGAAGCCAGAATTTACTTATTAAATTAAATTACACAGAGATGAGACATAATTGGGAATCACTTAAGAGTAGATAGGCTAATTATTATTAGCCAAGCCGATTAACTTGTATTTTGGTCCGAAATTGAGCACGATCGGTGCATGTAGTGTGAATCTGCCCAGACATCTTCAAAACCCAATCTAAGTCTTAATTAAATTTCGCTGGAAGAAAGTGCTAAGAAGGCCTTAATCCATTTCCAAGAGGCTGGTGAAGGGTTATTAGCGGACGTTAATTTGTTAAGTTGGATTTTGTCTGAGCCTCGTATTTAATGTGTGAGAACACGGGCTGGGTGAGACATACAAAGAACATAAGGTCCTCCGAAAAAGCTGGCGACTAATAAAGGGGGGAAAAAAAGCAGGATGTGAATGGGTGTATTAAAGACACTGACGTGTTTTCTCGTACATTTCTATTTCGATTATCAAGACCTAATTCCTGACTCTTTCAATTGATGCCTCCTTTTCAAAAGGGGATGATCCTCTGACAAAACACCTTAACCAGGTAAGCTAGCTTTGGTCCAAACAAAATCTCCGCAGGGGTCAAGTTCTTCGATGTGGCCCTGCTAATGACACCGTAAATTACAAAAGCACAACCATGGCTTCAAAGAAGGTGAGGCTGAGGGGAAGAATAGGAGCTATTCGGAGAGGGTTTTTAGAACCAGATCCATCTAAACTGCAATGGCCGAACAGCATGGCCTCTTGGCTCCAATCACGTCAGCCTCGACACAGATATATGCAGAGAAATGCACAACAAAGGCTGCAGCTTTTAAGCTAACATTCAAGTTTCTTAATACTGCTCCAGAAAAGGTGCTATTCATCATGCTTACCACTAAGGGGAAAAAAGGAGAATGAGAAGAGAGGGGGAAAAAAGTTGAGGGCACATCCTTGACTAAATCCTCTTTTCAGCATAATCCACCTCACACTCTGTCTCTAAGCACTGGAGTGTGTTCCATCTGATCTCATCCCACAGGCTCATTCAGCGGCGAGCTCGCAGACTTGATTATGTTCCTGTTGTGGCAGACCTATTCACCCCTTTGAGCCTTTCCTACACACCTGGGATAGAAAAAGGGGGGATTTAAACAAGCCTGAATGGCTTAACCAGGTGTTGAAACAAATAATGGTTTAACATTGTAATTAAAATGGCATGAATATTGCATTGGTCCTGGTTTAAGGTTGTTTGAATGACTTTTGGTATGCAAAAGGAAAAGATGCTGAATGGTTTCTTTCTTTCTTTTTTTTTTTTTTTTCAGATGCAGAGGAAAATAAAAATACTACTGATGCTGAATTAGGGCCATTAACTATATGCCAGCACAATGGAGTTAATTAATTATGTCTGAGTTTGGAGATTATCTCATTTCCCAAATTTTCCATATTTAAAATATATATATATGTTTGAGGTGTGATTTAAGAGAAAGTGGCCGCCCTAATTAAATTCCATTTAACTTTATGTAATCCATTTACTATTTTAAAAATATATACGAAGACTTAAAATCAGCACACTATACCAGCTAATTTGAATCCTAATTACAGCATGGCAATAAACAAATAAATAAATATATAAATGAAAATAAATAAATAAATTCATGCACGTTCCTCCTTGACCTCAGGTTCTAATGTGCCATAGGAAGCACTCAGAGTTACAACAGCTTCATACTGATGTGTTAGCTGAGTAGACAGCTGGCTTTCTCAATATCTCTGCGTTCCTCAGCTGTGTTTAACAAGTCGTTAGAAGAAGTGACGGGTCACGCGTAGAGAAGTTTCCAAACAGCACAGGCTAAACTTCCTCAGGGCTCCTTGGCTTGCACTGAGTGCCCCATGACCCCCTGCTGAGAGGGTCCTAATCTCCAGCAATGAGTGCACGAGAAAGCAAAAAGAAAACGCTGATTGCGTGTGATTGGCAGGCTGCACGGTTACCAGAGTAACTAGGAAATCTAATTCATCATCAAAATAAGGCAGAGTCCCATTATGGCAAAGGGGGCAAATGGGAGACAAACCATCACGGTGCAGTGGATCAATGCGATTTGATCACGAAGGGCTACACATATAGCACTCATGCACAAACACACACACACATACATTTATAAAAAAAAAGAAAAAAAAAAGAAAAAAAAAGAAAGCATGATTCATTACTGTGGCTTTGACCACTAATCCTTCCAATGAATGAAAAGGTCCCTTTGGCTTTCCTGTGGTTGTGCAGACATTTCTACAATTGCATTCAGGAAACAAAGGACTGTTATGTGACCCAAATGTAGCATATATCATTATATATGACATTATTTGACTGTTAAACATTGGACACGGAAAATATAATGGGTAGATTCCACACAGAGGAAGAAGCGAATGCCCTGATAATGCATAGTCTGACATTATTCAAGTGAAGTATCAATTAAATAACAAAGATAAACTGTCATAGCATTTCACTGAGGTTAATCAGGCCGAGGGTTCAAACCGCAATCACACTCATTTCTGCTACACACACACGCACACACACACACACACATACACACCCACACACCCACCAAATTTCAGGTTGTTGCACATCCTAAAAAGGTCATCCATGGCATGATGGAATAAAGATGTGGTTATATAATAAGTATTTTCTTTCTGCTACGTCTTATTAACCTTTAGTAGGTAGTTCCAATTTACTACCTTTGGGATGCACTTTACATTTATGCTAGAATCGCATAAGAGAACACATTTTTGCTGGTTTCATGTTTGAAATTTGTCAGCTTTAACCCAAGGAAGTATATATTAGATTGTCCTATTCACGCCACTAGATGCTGAGTCACTCTAGTTCGGGTAATAACAAAAGAGAAACAAGACCATTTAACACAAGCCTGTGACATTACACACAACACAAAAGCAAAGAAGTAAAGAAATAGAATGCTTGAGATGTGCTGTAATCAATAACAGGTTGGTGTGGTGTGACTACCTCAAAGGTGATATGCTCCAATAACAGCATGTCTTGAAGTGTTTCATTGCTCTTATACCACAGCAATTTTCCAATGATTCCATTTATCCATCCATTTTTCATACTGCTTCTCCCACACAGGGTTACGGGGAGCCTAGGCACAAGGCAGGGGACACACTGGAAAGAGTGCCAACCCATCGCAGGGCACAATCACACACACATTCACAACTACAGACAATCTGGAAATGCCTACAACACATGTCTTTGGATTGGGGGAGGAAACCCCCAAAGCATGGGGAGAACATGCAGGGCGGAGGCAGAAGTCAAACCCCCAACCCCAGAGTTGCAAGGCAAATGTGCTAACCACTAAGCCACCATACCCCAAAAATAATCATTATTTAATTAATTATTAAATAATGATTACATTATTTAACCGTTTATAGTTACATTTAATGCTGTGGAATGTCCACAAAACAAATTAGCTCCTGATATCACTTATGGTATTGCAGCTCTAAATAGTTGTTTCCTCACCAGCCTCTTCTTCTCATGGTGAAAAACTTACTCACTGTTACAAAGCACTGGCACTGGAGACTCCTTTCTTACATACATATTAAATTAATAAATTTGTCCTTACAGAAAATGTCACCATCGCTATAATTAGAAGCTTTTCTCTGTTAAATAATAACACATTGTTTAATCCATATATTATTAGCTTAGATTATTGTGGTGTGTTGGCCATACAAACCGCAGTGAAAGTGTTGTTACTATAGAAATGATAAGGTATTAGAACGAGTGCATTAATATAAACCTGTGATTGCAGTCAGAACTACTGTCTGATCTAGTGTTATAGAAAATTAAATCAACACCTTCTGACCAATTCAGCAGCACAAAACATTTTGGAGGAATATTGGAACGGACTGGACTAGATGTTATGAGGAACCTGATATACTATATTTAGTATGAGACTCACAGACATTACCAAACTTCTATGGCCTTGGCCTATAATACAGCCATTTCCACATCCTGCTTTTTTTCCCCAGGGACTTTTTGCTTCAGTCTTGTCTTCAATAAGTGAAATGCAGCTCAGTGGGATTCGGGCTGAATGATCGACTTGGCCAGTCGAGAATGTTCCACTTGGCCCTAAGCAGTTCTTTTTTCTTCTGCACTTTCCTCAGTCCATCACTCAGGTACAAGTTAATCCATTAGACCTTGTTGCAGAGCATGTTATTATTTTTTGTTGTTGTGTACTTTTAGCCTGGCCTATAACCAGTCCACTCTTTTCTTCAGGCTTAGCAGTGGTTTGTGATCTTGTAATGAACCCTCTGAGGTCATATATAGGCCTTTTTCTACTGCACGAAGTACCAGAACTGATCGTGGTCCAGTAGCAATGGCTCATTTAGCACTACCAGTAGATATTGTTGTTAGTTGGGGGTGGGGTTTTGTGTATGACATCACACAACATGTAAGGTACAATACCATACACACAAACACACAAAAAATGGACAATGGAACAATTATATTCTATGCAGTTTTCCCATTGTGAACAACGGCATGGTTGCGCACTGTAAGGAAGATGAAGGCATTTTTCCACTATACAAATTACCAAAACTTTTGGCACCATAGATTGTGGTCCATTACCAAAGATTCAATTTCCAGTACCAGAGGTTCAGAGTTAACGTGCACATATTCCATAGTGAACAATGGCATGGTTGTTCACTGTAATAAAGATGAAGTCCATTTTCCATTGCACAAAGTACCAGACCTTTTGGCACCACTGATCATGGTCAATTACCAAAAGTTCAGTTTCTAGTACCAGAGGTTCATAGTTAATGTGCGCCCCTATTCCATAGTGAACAGTGGCATGGTTGAACACTGTATTGAAATGCAGATGAAAATGAAGGCCTTTTTCTACAAAGTGTCAGAACTTGATACCAGAAACCTTCCACTGATCATGGTCCATTCCACTATAAGTATGGTTTGGCATATACATAATCGCTGTGAAGGTGACATTTTGTCATTTTAGTAACCCATAATCATTTCCCTAATCCAGACTGTAAAACCGATTCAAAAACAAATTCTATTCAATCACACACTTCATTGTCAGATATGTGAATTAGTAATTGTATGTGCAAGTGTGTTGTGTGTGTGTGTGTGTGTGTGTGTGTGTGTGTGTGTGTGTGTGTGTGTGTGTGTGTGTGTGTGTGTGTGTGTGTGTGTGTGTGTGTGTGTGTGAGAGAGAGAGAGAGAGAGACAGAGATTGAGAGAGAGTGTGTGCATGGATGCGTGCATGCTCAGGGACGTCAGTGCTGCGTAGTGTGCGATGTGTGCTGGTCGGACGGCAGGAGATTGGGCACACATGTGGACTTCCCATCAGCGCCACTGGAGGGATGAGCTGAAGAGACAGTGCCACAGCATGCACCAAACTTCCTCGGTGTAATTCAAGTCGAGAAAGGTTACGGTTTGATGCTGAGCCGGAATGAAGGTTTTTTCTCTCGGGCACAGAGCACGAAGGGCTCCCTCGTCAGAGCGGCTGAATGCTGAAACCCCTGACCTAATGGCTAAACAGGGAGGACATGGCTGTACTGTGGATGCAGACAGAATTAGGATAGGCTACTCGTGCCAAAAAAACTCATTTACTCATTATACCGTAGATTGCAAATAGATGTAACTTTAAATCATTATATCTATCAATTAAACCAAATAATCTGTATCTGTTTATAATGCACCGTTTAATGTGATTTCCAAGCCGAGGTAACGAGCCTGCCCAGATCTATCCTCACTGAAATGTCAGGATCTGTGAATAAGCATAACTATGCAATGTGGAATCTCCCGTCGTTCCAAATAGCTTGCTAGCTAGTTAACTAACTCGCATTTATCTCAGTTAGACATGAGCAGGATTTCTGTGTCTAAGTAGAATTTTATTGTTATAAGCGAATCATGTAACAACAACCAAACCTGTCTATATCTACCCTTGTTAATCACAAACATTAGGTAATTTTAGCTAATCAGCTAGACGTCTATAGAGTCTGGTATGGTTTGGCAATAAACATGGCCAAGAACCAAAGGCGTTGAATTTGACTGACATGCCAGACGACCAACCACAGATCTTTTCCCATAATCTTTCAGACAATGTGTAAAATTCTCATCTTTTACACCAAATGCTTCACACAAAAATCTTTAACAAGGTTTTTTTTTTTTTTTTTTTTTTTTTTTTTTTCAGTCTAGTGAATATATCTATATTGCTCTGATATGCTCATTGTGTCAAAATGTTTGTTTTACCTGATGGAAACCAGATTTCAACCTTCAATATCCTGAAGCTTGTGGCCAGAAAAGTGCACATAAGATTTCGTATAGAGTAGGCAGAGCATCCGAGGCTGAAGCTTAGCAAACTGTTAGCAAAACAGCTTGTGTATGTCACAGGTCAACGCGCGTGGTGTTATACTATCGCAGTCTTTATTGAAACCTGTTGAAATCACTTACATTAGCTAAATTAGCCAGTGATACTGTAGCTTAGCTTGCAATCCAGTGACTATATCTTGCTCTCATTGTGTTGCCATGTTCAAAAGGTTGTTTCTGTTGCTGGAATCCAAATTTCAGCCTTGAAGATCCTGAAGCTCGTGGCCAGAAAAGTGTGCATGAGATATCATATCCTGTAGGTAAGAGCTGAGGCTGAGAATAACTGTCAGTAAAGTAACTTGTGTCTGCGGCAGGTCAGTGTGAATGGTTTCATTATTTGAGTCTTGATTTATTTCATAATTGTCGCAGAGTCAGAGACATGAATCATTTAAAGCGACAGGCAGGTCCGATGCGCGGTTCAACCGATCGGACAGAGCGAGCAGTGAGTCTGGAATGAAATGATCTCAGAACAGGATGCTCAGTCGGTCTTTAAACACTCTGAGCGATTAACAGGAAACAGGAAGCAGGTGAGATAGAGTTCAGGTGAGTTGGAGCTGGATGCGACAATAATATTCTCACTGATTTATTTAACAGCCACCAAACCTGGCAGAATATACGATAACAAACACGATTCTGCTTATAGCTTACGTAAGCTAAACGAGCCAGCTAACTAGCTTAGCCTGGAGATCCTGTTCTGTTGCTAGAAGCGTCCATGTGACCGGCTAATAACTTGCAAATTGGACATGATCACAAACTGAGCTCATACACAACACAACTCAAATCGGTTTCAAATAGCAATTTTTATAATTGGAATCAGTCATCCTGAAAAAGTTAACCATTTTTTTTTTAGTTCAGAGATCATTTATAATATTTCACTGCCAATATCCATACAATAAACAGACTGAGGATGAAATGGATTGAGGATACAATGTGCGGAGATTTAGCAGGAGCAACAGATACATGGTGATTTTGTTTTTGTACGTGGATGTCATGCGCATTCTGCTCTAAAAGTTTTTGTTCTGTTATTTCCAGGCAATTCACCACAATTATGAGACTGCAATTAGCACTTTTTGCCGAGTTATACAGAGTGAGCAGTCAGGTGTGTCACAGGAACACAATTTTCATCCTGAACACATGCTCTCGGCTTTGTGATCAGCGGTAATTGATCCAGGCTGTGTGGCGAGCGTGGGTTTTTGTCGACATGTCAGTTGCACGCTCTACGCTGTCTATCTGAGAGTGAACGCCATCTACGCTGTGCATGATGGTCTCCTTTGTCTGCCGTCATAAGGCCTTTTTCTTCTTCAATGGGTCTCGCCAGCTGTCGATGCAAAACTAGCGCATTTCATTACAAATTAATTTATCTGATCTTAATGCTGACACATTTTTTTTTTTTTCTCCTCCCCTCTACACACCACCCCTCCCTAATCATAATTATTTAACGCTCCAGGCAACAATCTATAGCTCGCCAAAAACAAATAAACAGTAGGTGTTCCACATCATTTGTAGGAGAGCTGTTTTTTTTTTTTTTCTGTTTTAAATCGAAACATCATTAATAACATGAATGTTTTATGCGGAGTTTAATATAGTTAGATAGGTCTGTCTGACCATCTAAAATGCAAAAGGCTCCACTTGATTACCTGTCATTATGTGACAAGTGGAAATTTGATTACAGAAGGAATTATACATTTAACAGCCGTGAGGGGACCCCATCCGGGTGGGAAAAAATATGCAATAAGATGTTTTAATCAAGCCTGTCAAACATTTGTTCGGAAATGACTGTCAGCGCAAGCAAATCGGTATGCACAGAATCAGAACGTCCCTCGAAAGTCAAATGAAAAATTGATGATTTGATTATTTACTGTCAGCGCCTGAGCAGCACAAGGCTTCGTTTTTCAACTTCGGAAAAACTTAACAGCGCAGACTGACTTCATGATGCAGAGACGTCCAATCAAACCGGTGATGAAATCAGCGCTCTGTGTTTGTCACCTGCATCAACCGAAACCCTTCATCATTTCTTTAGATGACTGATTTTCAGGTACGGCCTTTGGAGCTGAAGGTGAGCTCTGCAGGGCCGTGAACGCCCACGTGTGCTTATTTCTTCGAGGTCTTACTTTAAGAGTCCTTCAACATCTCAGCAGCAACCAAAAAAAAAGCACGACTGAAGTGGGATCCATGATGCAAATTACACAGTTCAAGAGGTAACTCTTCATCCTCTCTTCTCTTGGCTTGCTATTGTACTCTTAAAAGCAGCTGTAAAAGGCTGAGATGTGCCTAAGTCGAAGTGGGTTAACACCATCAGATCTTGTATTAGCCTTTTCCTAGCGGCACGGGCTATGAATACCTGAGGCATTAGTAGTTTCTAGTGATAAAGGACACAAAAACAGAAAGCTGCGCTTGTAGTGTGCAGTGTGGATTTGGAAATGAATGTTAAAAAGCCAAATAGGATTGCTTTTCTAATCTAGTTGAATTAGAATTTGGGCTGATAGAGGCCTTAGTGAGGTAAAGCTGCTAATCTCAGATAACCAGCTTCAGCTAATATTAAAAGAAAATCACACATATGTGTGGTGGTCTGGGAAAACCCACTGGATGTCTTTCTGGCAAGCTGCCAAAAAAAAAAAAAAAAAAAAAAAAAGATGGACAAATTGAGTTTTGGCCAAACTTGTATGTATGTATGTATGTATTCAGTTTATAACACACCTCACAACATAAAGAAACCAACAATATATTGTATTTCACCAAAAGAACATGGTTTTTATTTACTTTTTAACCTTGCCTAGACATTCTTCCTGCGAAGATCACGTCGTGTAAGGAGCCAGTTTAACAAATGTGATGGTAAAAAAAAGTCAGACTGTATAAAGATGTCTAAAAGCTCCCTAGCTAAATCAGATTATGGTTGGAGCTAAAGTCTTCAGGAAGGTAGATCTCCTGGAACAGGGTTGGTGACCACTGCTCTAACACATGATCACGATTTCACTTTTTTAAAATCCTAAACATGTTCATTGTGAAGCAGGGCACGGTGGCATTTTAGTGCTTAGCACGTTTGCCTCGCACCTCCAGGGTTGGGGGTTCGAATCCCAACTGCGCCCTGTGTGCGTGGAGTTTACATGTTCTTCCTGTGCTTCGGGGGTTTCCTCCGGGTACTCCGGTTTCCTCTCCCAGTCCAAAGGCATGCGCTGTAAGCTGATTGGCATTTCCAAATTGTCTGGGATACGGATCCAGGCTCCCTGCAACACTGTGTAGGATAAATGGATAGATGTTCATTGTAAGATATCTAGGAACATTAAAAGACATATTTTGGTGCAAACACAAATGCAACATAGAACCTTATAATAATGAGTTCATGAGATGTTGGATAGTTAAATCTTAAGTTTAATCAATTCAGTCTACAGGACAATTCAGTCTATAGGATAAAGGCTGTCAAAATGTCCATGACGCTCCTACATTGCAGTCAGAATGCAATTTTTACAGGCAGTTTTCTCAGTAATCAGCTGGTTATAAGCTGATCTTAAAATGCTAGAACCTTATATGCAAAAGAGAAACATATTTCAGTCGAGCAAATTATGTAGTTTTCAGAACTACAGTATATATATATATATACATGAAATGTCTAGATTTCACCACGTGACAGGTTTTCCCAGGCCACCACACATGCACTGTTAAAAAAAAGCAAAAATATTGTTAAAGGAAAAGAGAATATCTTCCCAAAGACAGGATTGTGCATCTGCTAAGGTGGCTGAAAATTGTCACAGACCACCAGAAAGACCTTAGTGTTCCAGTTCTTTCTGTCTTTTTTCCCCGGAGGACTGAGGGGAGCGCGAGGACTCGTCAGGCCTTCAGTCGAGGTGTCAGCTTGCGAGGATTTGACTGATTAGGTAATATTCCTGCATGTTCTCGTGTAAGCAACATTTTAAAAACTCATTTGTCGAAGTCGATCCCGCCGTAATTCTTCTTACCCCTGTCACTCTTTTGCGTGGAACTTTCATCTCCGACATGTCCTGTCACCGCTTAAAGAGTCATCGGCGACAACAACCTTGACGAGGCTGGCAGGCGTCAGCTTTTGCAAAGCCACTTAACGGAAGGCAACGCACCCCCAGCAGATATGATGAGGCTTAAATTGCCTACACCTCCGCCACAGCAACCAAAGAACACAGTGTGGAGAGATGTCCTCGACAGGGCTGTAATGTCAATCAAGACAACATGTTAAAAAGAACGCATAGTGTACTAAAGCCCCTCGAAAAATACCTCATTCTAGTGTTTATTCACTGCATCCAAAAAGGTGAGAGTCATGTGCTAGTTCTTCAGGAGTCAAATTAATTTACGGTAAAAAGAATAATCTTAACATACTCCTGAGGAATAAGTCAGGAATAACACATAACGGGTTGTGCCATTATAGGAAAATAATCCATGCTTGGGGTAGTATGATAAAGCCTGGTGCATCCCACAGTGTTTATTCCTCTTATACCAAAGTGATTTGCTAATAGTTACAATTTTAAAGTATTGATGAATGACATTTAATGCTTTTTAACTGTTAATAGTTACATGTAATACAAAACAAGTTAGGTCCTGTTATCACTGTCTTTTTTCTCTCTCTCTCTTGAAGTTAATAGGACAGAAAGATCTGCTTGTCATGTTCCTGAGAAAACTCAAACTCCTCTCCTCTGCCATGGGAAAGTCAGAAAACCTTCTAACCGTAACAAAGTGCTGACACTGGAGACTCCTTCCATGTTACAAAAATTGATACTCTTCACTGTCTCCTAACAGGAAGCTTCACCATATAAATGATGAAACATTTTCCCCCCTTAGGCTTAGATTATGTGGAGCATCCACCATATAACTCTGTGTATGAGCTGTTACTATAGAAACAGTAATGAATTAGAATAAGCGCATTAATATAAACCTGCCATTTATGTTAGACCAAGAACTACTGTCAGATCTGCAGGTGTAGAAAATCAATCTGCACCGTCCGATTCGAGACTTCAACCACTCTGTGGTATAAATGTAAATAGTAAAGAACCTAAAACACACCACTTTCAAGCTTCTAATGTAAATTTCTAGCTAAAGCATTTCTCTCCATAGATAAATATGGATTGAAAGATTGCACATGCCTCCTAATTTAACCCCACGCCATCCCATTGACCACTTTACTCTCCATACAGTTATATGTACAGAACTGTGCAAAAGTTTTAGGCACATGCAAAGTCAAATGCTGGCAAATGCTGTAGAGCAAAAATGCCTTCAAAATAATTAAATTAAATGTTTCTACATTTAAAAAAAAAAAATACCATAAAGAGCAGTAAACAGTAGTAAATGAAACAAAGTCAATATTTGGCGTGACAAAAAAATAAATACTTAAAATAGTAGTCTCCGGTACTATTAGTGCAGTTTTATAAGGAAATGAGCTGGTAAGTTTTATTGAGCATCTTGCAGAACCAGACACAGTTCTTCTGGACACTTTGACTTTTGCACTCGCTTCTTATTTTTGCAGCGAAACCCAGCAGCCTTCATTGTGTTTTTTGTCTGAAAAGTGTCTTTAACGTAATATGCTGCTTTCTTTAATGACATGCAAACATTTTTCTGTATCATTTAATTTTGTGCTAGAAAACTAATGTTTGGGAATCTAAAATGTTTTTTGTACTGACTTGATAATGTAGAAGTCATCAAATAAAACATCTATAACAAAGTTTGTACTAAAAAAAATAGGGTGCCTAAAACTTTTGCACAGTACTGTATATATATATATATATATATATATATATATATATATATGTGTGTATATATATATGGTATTATTATTAAAGCAGAACTGCACTCTTCATCTCAATATGCAATACCGAATCCACTCCCTCATGCCATTCAATAGCTGCCAGCCACTATCAAAATTAGATAATTTTCAAAGACTATAAGCGTGAAAACGCTGAATCTCTGGGGATTTGTAGACCAGTGAGCCTTCATAATTGAACAATAATCAGATTAGCAGATAGTCTTCACTGTATTCTTTTGCGAGCTACGTATAATGTTTTAGGAAAATTATGTAAAGAACCAGGTTGCAGACATGCATATTATGCTTCAAAATAACAGCCCAGGGGCTCTCGAGGAGCAAAGTGCTTTGTTAGCATATCCAAGCTCACCCCTTTATTTCCTATGATTTGCGATTCATGGGTTTCAAGAGAGGCAATGCGCAGGCACGGAACGGCTCTTTCAAATGGGCATGTGTTGACATAAACAGCACAGTGGACAACCATCTGTTTTAAAGATAAACGAGTGATCAAAGGGCATAGCCAAACGTGCAAGGGCTCTTCCCCCCTTCCATTCCTTCTCTCGCCTTTTTTTTTTTTTTTTTTTTTTTTTTGAAGGAGAGTATAAAGAATGCAGAGCGGTTTCCAGGGGATACGAATGAAAAGCTTTCGGAAATGCGGCCGAGGAACAGAGCCGAAGGGGCAGCTTCTGAGAGAAATTCCCCCTGTAGCTTTGGGAGCCGAGCAAGGAATCACCATGGCTCTTCTGATCGCACAAAGGCAGGAGAGGGGAGAGAGAGAGAGAGAGAGAGAGGGAGAGAGAATGAGTGAGAGAGCGATCGGCTGCCAACAGGGGCTCTCCCACACTTCCTTTAATGAATTTCGTTTATTAAACACAAAGAGAGACAGCAGACAGCTAAACTCTGACGCCTCTATCCGACCTTTCACCTTTCTGTCTCCGCTCTATAAGCCTTCACGTCCCCGAATGTCTCTGCATTCTTCTAACATGGTCGTTCCTCTGTATTTGTGCTAAAGTCAGTAAATAACACTTTCTTCGAAGATCATATGTATAATAACTTATGATTACATTCACACCAGGTTAAAATGCCTTCATAAGCTATTACACATTATGAAAAGGCATTACAGTTTTTAGTATTGTTTATAATAAACTGATGTGTTTACTTTATAACATATTATATCACTATTGTACCTTTCAAAATACACTATGCTATGTGTTATGAACACTGTTTATATTGTGTCATAACGCATAATAAAGATAACTAAAGCATGTTCATAAACAAGTATAACAATGTATGTATACTGTCATAGAAAGTGTTACTCCCCATATTTATAACATATACTATATTACTCAACTACAACTCTTAACATGCTATAATGCATTCACAAGGTACATCATTATAATTATTTATAAAAAGGCATTACAGTTCGTAACAATGTTTATAATGCATCTATCACCTGTTAAAAGAATGCCTTATACAGTAAGTAGTGCTTATAACACATTTTATCACCATTATATCTGTTCATAATGCATTATGCCTTTTGGAGGCATTATGACATGACATGAATGTTTTAAGTGCTTTATTTAATGTAGCTCTGACCCTCATAGAAAGTGTTACCAGCCATATCTATAACACATTCATAAATGGTAAGCACTTATATAGCGCCTTTTAAAACGCTTTACATCGTGTCTCAGTCACCCATTCACGCACACACCAATGGCAGCAGAGCTAACATGCAAGGCACTTGCCTGCCATTGGGAGCAACTTGGGGTTCAGAGTCACGTGGGCCGGGAATTGAACCACCAACCCTACGATTAGTGGACAACCCACTCTACCACCTGAGCCACAGACTTCCATAAGTATATACTAACTATTTATTTACTACTCTAATTATTTATGAATAGGCATCATATTTTATCCCAATCAATTCCTAACATAATGGATTATGAGTAGTGTTTGTAACACATTATAACACACATTATAAACAAGGTCAGCCCTACCTTGCATAGCGTGTTATGTTTAATCAGGTACATTAACCTTCATTGTATGCTATAGTGCATTCCTAATGCTTTATATCCATTGTTAATTATTTTTTATTAACAACATTACAGTTTATTGCCAGTTTTATAAAGAAATTATAAAGGGTTAACAGAATGGCTTATACAGTGAGTTATTTTTCTATGTGTACTGCCATATGTACTGTATAATGACCTATGAATACATTCATAACATGTTATAATGCGTTCCCAAGGCATAACAGACTTTATTATAAATATTTATGAAATACATTACAGTTTATAGACATTTTATTATGCATTTATAAATTGTTAACAAAATGGATTGTACAGAGTTTTTCTATGAAAGCCATATGTGTAATGACCTATTCACACATCCATAACATGCCATAATGCATTCTCAAATCATAATTGTCCTTATTTATTTATTTATTTATTATTTCTTTATTTCTTTATTTTTATTGAGGCACTGCAGATTTGCTGTTCATATCCTTTATTTCAACTTGTTAAATCATTTGATTTAAAGTCTTTTGCTCCTCAGAGTTTGTTAGGATTTCTCATGAGATTGAATTCGGTGTACCCTGACATCATTCTTAAGTACCCCGATATGATATTTTTGTGGGGTTACGTTGAAATGATGTCATTTATCACTCACCTGCTGAGTTGTGTTTGAAAGCTGATTTTCAGTCAGAAAGAGTGTTTAGAGAAGTAATACACCTTACAACCAACATTGAAGATTCACTACTCAGTCATTGTGCATGTATTTTATATGGAAATTGTTCTGCACATCAAGAGGTAAATGGGTAAAATTTGCCAAAACTTGAGTACTCCAAGACGCAGGCACAGAGATTGATGATCTCCCTCCTAAAAAAATCCATGCCGTCTGTGCTGTTCCTGATCCGCCCTTGTGGAGAGGGAAAAAATGAGCCGAGAGCAGGACTATTTTTCTGTCTCATTTCTGCGCACTTCAGATAAACTCAGCCATTACTCAGTGCCGGAGAGAGAGAGGCCTGCTGGGAAAAAAAAAAAGTTTGTGGTGTGAAGTCTAGAGGGAAGGGCGAGCTTAACATCTGAGAGACAACTAGCTAATAAACACAGAAGTGGAACCGGCGCTACAGTGGGAACATGGGTCTGTCTGTGGACAAATCTCTGCACATTACCACAAATAAAGTCAAAATAAGGAAGTGTGATACTGTACGGTATGTACGTCAAAATCTTAGCCTTTCATTCAGACGCTGCTATTGAAGATGCATGGACCTCATAATTTGCTTTTATCAAAGCAAATTACAACTGGGCAGACATAGGTTATGGGCCTCGCTAAAAGGAAACCTCCACCGTGAAGTACATTATATATGTTTAAATATTTCTGAGCTTTGAGAACTTCTTTTCTCATTCACCATTTTCCAGCAACATTCAACAACATCCATCCATCCATCCATCCATCCTGCTTATCCTACACAGGGTCTACTCCAGAGCCTCGAGCCTATCCCAGGGAACTCAGGGCACAAGGTGGGGGACACCCTGGACAGGGTGCCAACCCAATCGCACACACACTCATTCACACACTACGAACAATTTGGAAATGCCAATCAGCCTACAACACATGTCTTTGGACTTGGGGAGGAAATCAGAGTACCTAGGGAAAACCCCCAAAGCACGGGGAGAACATGCAAACTCTGCACACACAGACCCCCAACCCTGGAGGTGCGGAAATGCGAGGCAAACGTGCTAACCACTAAGCCACCTTTCCCCCCCTTTCAACAACATATTAATGAGGAATCCAATGTAGAAACAGAGTCTCGACTCGGCTAGTTAACTATCTGTAAGATGGTGAGCGTGATGACTCTGATAGCGGTATTGGCATGAAAGTTGATGCTTTGGAAGCTGATCTGTTCGAGATGAGGTGTAGAGATGAGGAGGTGAGAGAGCTGGTCAGATTAAAGGACTAAAGCGCCGCCGCATCGCTCTTTTTAGGTAGAGATTCCATCTGGCATATTATCAGAAGGTAGACAAACAGCATTGTGGCTAAAAACCATTAACTAAAGTGAACATAGACCTACATGACAAGGAAAGAATTTTAAACCAAAAATGTCAAGTCAGAATTTAATTATAAAATAAGCCAGTTCCACAGTTGAGGATCACATATGGCCTACTTGGTGGTGCTGGGTTTAGAACTCACAACCTTCCAGTCATTAGCACAGAGTCCTAACCTGCTCTACAACTCATTTATATATGATGCCTTGGTACAGGTACACCTTGAAAGATCTTCAACTAGACAGGAAGTGTGAAAAATGAAGCAGGAGTGGACCTTGTGTCATTGCTCCTGTTTTAATGCGACACCTGACAATGGCTTTTTGCTCGCTCTTTCTCTGAGGCCTGATGAAACGGTGCTGCCATTATTGTTTGAGTAGCGAATTTGGTGATCCATTCAAACACGATTGCCTCACAAGAGCGTGATTGCCTGCGATGCCTTCAGAAAGAGCGTGTCCTTGCCGTAGATGAACGAACATTCAGCCGATGAACGGCTTCTGATCACGTCCTCTTCAATGCCGGTCACATGGAAGTCTTTCTGGTCCTGGGCTAATTCGTGCTGTACAACCTGAACAGCTTGGAAGACATTTCTCCTCATTAGGTCAGATGGTGTGAATAAAACAAGAATCTTGGAAATAATGACTGAAAACAGGAAATAATTGGCAGCTTGTGACACCCTCGTTATCGCCGCGCTGATAATTCTATCCCCACTGCCCTCATTAGAGCTGACAAGTCACGCAGCGATTAAAAATCGGAATGCTGCAACAACAGTGTAAGCATTAGGATCAGTGACTGCTTTAACTCTCAGTGACAAGGAAAGCCTGGCCAACGACTCCTCTCCAGTCAGTGGGGAAGCTTCAGCCTCACTGACTACCAGCGATCCAAACTGACAGCTCTCCGAAATGGTGGAGAGAGGGGCCACTCGTCCACTAAAGGGGCTAAGCGCGTGGTTGGGTGGAGTGTCTTTCTTTTTCCGTGTTTTCACTCTTGTCTCTGTACAAGCTTAGTCAGAATCCACTGCTGGGAAAAAAAAAAAAAAAAAAAAAAAACCTCTTTGGCAAGCAATACTGCGGAACACACTGGAAGACGACGTACCGACAACCTTGAGTGGAAAATGTTTACGCCATATGTTGTTTTCTCAATCTGTTATTCAACAAATATTAATGTAGACAGTGGAAAACAAGGCAGCTTGGGTTCATCACAGGCGTAGAGCACCCGAAGAGACTCGAAGGACTTATTTAAGCGATCGACAGCCAAGAACGACAGAATCGAATTAATCATCTCTGAAAGAAGGTAGCGTGCAACGGGAAAGTCATTGGATGTTTTTACTCCAAAGTGATGCACTGTTATTATTATTATTATTAGTTTTATTATTATTATGACTATTATTAAAAAGTCAACATCAAAGCCTCTAGCAAGAATTGAAATACATCAGTGACTCCGAGTGTGTGTGTGTGTGTGTGTGTGTGTGTGTGTGTGTCGGAGTGTGTGTGACAGGATATTTTTGAGCGTGCGTGTTTGTTTTCTATGAGATGATAAACTGATAACTCATCTCCTCTCTCCCTGTCAGTCACAGTAAATCCTGACGGATTGGAGTCAGCGTGGTGCCAGGGCTGGCGTGCTGGGCATGCAGGCCGAGGTGATGGATGACTGGGGCAGCGCCAGTCGAGAGCAATCTCTCTGCCCATATGGGCTGGTGGCGGTGGCAGGAGGCGACTAGGTGATGGCACTCCGAGTACCAGCCGCGCTTTGGCCCACCACCAGGACCTGTCATCACCCTCACCCGTGCCCTGGAGAGAGCAAGAATAAAAACAACTGCCATAGCCCACTAATAAGGCTAAAGTGTTCTCCCCCCCCCCCCCTAAACAAAACACAGTAAATATACTAAGAAAATTGTGCCATATGTTGTCTGAATTATATAACCTTGTGTTGGCTATTAAATAATCATGTCTGTGCTGTTTAGGACCAGGCCAAAGAGAGACAGAAACCGTAAACCATATGATCTCCTGTTTACTATGCAGGCACAGGCGAAGGGAAAGGCCAGAGGGTCTTGCGTCAGAGGCCTGGATATTTAAGTGTGATAGAATGTGAAATGAAAATAGAGCAAAGGCTCGGCTCTGTTCTGCACGGAGATTTATGGCCTTGGATGTAACTCTGAGGTGCCTGTGTACAAATGATTTATCAATTCATTTTACATCTGCGCTCACATAAAAAGTCCTGGCGTTCACACTCTGAAATGGAGACCAGACTAGGCTGTGAAACTGCGCCATGTATATCTTAATATTGACTCAACTGGGATGCCACAGAATCATAGTCATGATCTAAACATGCAGTTTTTATAAACATGATTTATAACTAGCTGAACTTCGTTTTCTGATATATACGCGGAATATCGCAGGTGATGTAAGTTCCTCAGGTAGGGCTTTGGGTAGTGTATTCAAACTAATTCGAACATTAACGTTGTTTGGTGATATCCTCAAACCTTAGCTAGCTAGCTTCGGTCGGGGGTCTTATATCTATAATGTTAGCTAGCTTTAGGATTTTTCTTTGATGAAGTGTAACAGCACTTACTGTACATACGCACTTCTATTTTACTCCTTTGCCTCATGACTGAGTAATCGTTCAATTTAATCAATCGGTATATGTGTGTGTGGTCAATATTACCATTCTAGCCAAGCATTATGGAATAATTCTGCATTTGACTCAGTAGTGGGGAACCTGTGTTCGAGCTACAAAGTGGGAAAAAATGGATGTCTCCGTGTTAATTTTTGTCAGCAACAACCTAGCCAGCTAACGCTAGTGATATGTATGAGTGATGTACAGTACATTTGCCTCCTCAAAACAACAAACTGTATAGTCCATGTTATAGATTTAACAAGCTAATCTATCTGGATGTTGCTTGATAACAGTATAACGTATTTAAATTTAAAGAAGTGCTACTTTGTTTGCTGTTGATGTTGTGACCAGCCATGCTAATCTGACGTCAGAGATGTTCCAGACTTCCTGAGTAGGAATTTCAAGTTCTTTGTTTTCCTAGTCAGAGGTTGGAGATTTCTGGTTATGAGCTTTAGTTGAATGCAGTATAATAATAATAATATAAACTACAAACACATACTTGAGGAGGATGTTAACTAGTTAGCTAACAAAGAGAACATTAGCTAGCTAGGCCTATGGGTTTGCTAGCTTAGTTGTCTGATTGAAATAGCTATAACAAGCTGGCTGTGTTTTTTTCTTTTCTTTTTATTTCTTTCATTTCTCAGCATTTGCTCTGGAGGTTGTACTTCACACCGGGTTGTCACATAGAATGTGTATACTGCTAATTTGGGTTAATCTTTGGTCACGATAATTGCCATATACAGTATATGTTAAAGACTGTGCTCTATTCTCACACCATTGCACACATACACACTGTATATTTCATATGTACGTGAAATACAGCACTGTGCAAACGTTTTAGGCACCCTATTTTTTTTTTTTTTAGTACAAACTTTGTTATAGATTTTTTATTTTATTTTATGACTTCTACATTATCAAGTCAGTACAAAAAACATTTTAGATTCCCAAACATTAGTTTTCTAGCACAAAATTAAATGTCATTAAAGAAAGCGGCGTATTACGTAAGAGACACTTTTCAGACAGTAAACACAATGAAGGCTGCTGGGTTTCGCTGCAAAAATAAGAAGCGAGTGCGAAAGTCAAAGTGTCCAGAAGAACTGTGTCTGGTTCTGCAAGATGCTCAATAAAACTTAGCAGCTCATTTCCTTATAAAACTGCACTAACTGTACCGGAGACTACTATTTTTATTTTAATTTTTATTTTTTTGTCACACCAAATATTGATTTTGTTTCATTTACTACTGTTTACTGCTCTTTACGGTATTTGTTTTTAAATGTAGAAACATTTAATTTCATTATTTTGAAGGCATCTTTGCTCTACAGCATTTCAGTACTGTATATAACATTATTTTAAATCGGAGGCTTATTTTGCTATGACTATCACCAAATAACATACTTTGCACAACTAGCAAACACACAGAAGTCACACAACTAGCAAGCTAGTTCTTATCATTCTTATAATATTACATTTTTAAAGATTGTCACTTTAAATTGCCACAGCAGCAACAATAGTGCGAATGTTACATTATTTTATTACAAAAATTCATATTTCCTAAAGACTTTAAACCTGGTTACTTCTTACTTATTGCTATTTCCCTAGTATTTTTTTATCAATACGATGCAGAAACACATTTTTAGGTCACTCGGCTTTAAAAATCTTGTGGCAGCTTGTAGCAAAAGACACACACAACTAGAAATAACGTTTTCATCCTCATCAGCCATTATGATATAACAGAAATCACAAGGTAGATCATGATTTCAAATGTTTCCTTATCACACTGTACTGCTAATCAAGTGTACCATCAGACCTCTAGCTTCAAGAATAAAATGAAATGCTGTATGTGACAACAAGCTTAAAATTCCAAGAAATAATTATTATAATTTTCTCATTATGCATAACCCTGTCTCGGGTGTTTCTCTGTACTGTAGATTTCCTATAACAGTCTGCTATAGTAATTGCTGTAGAAGAGCTAAACCTTTCAGAAAGGCTGTGAATGTCCCAATCTGCAGTTGCGAGACACTGTGTACAATTCATTATAAATGTGTAAATACACATTACTCCTGTAAACACATTATTTCTCCCCCCAGTGTTTCTGGTATGTTTAACGAGTGATCTATTTCTGGGCCTAGAAATTAACTAAATAATTTATTTAATTATCGGGGCATTATTTTTCCCATTTCCAACATTTCCACAGATGTCCTTTCTTTCTAGTGGAAACTAGAGTGTAGGAACATATGTGTGGCCAAGAACTTGATCAAAGCATGACTTAGCTAGTGAGATTTTAGAAGACTGACTGTCATGTAACGGAGACGAAGATTAGTAGATTAGTATTTAATGAAAAAACAAACAAACAAACAAACAACATAGACAATGTAAACTTAGATACAGATCTCTCTCTCTCTCTCTCTCTCTCTCTCTCTCTCTCTCTCTCTCTTTCTGTTGAGCTACACATGATGCTCCTAAGATACCAGTGATCCCGACCCCTTCTGCTCTCCGGACCTGCCTGGTCCATCCTGATGCCCTACTTCTGGTTGGATTTCTCATCAACTGGAAGTCACATGCTGCTGCTGAGGGAGATCACTGAGATTACTGAGTATGTTACCACTTAAAACCATAAAGATGGCTTTGACCTGAAGTCATATGAACAGTTATGCTATGATGTCTACGACTACAATCGCCACAAACAATTTGCACTCAAGTCTCCATCAGTGAACAGTGGAGAAGTTCAACAAAACAGACTTCATTTAATGAATTTTCCTGGTTACACAACTGCACTATTTGACCATGTAGTATTAGCACATTTATAGAAGGGATTTATTTATAATCGCACTATCCAGTGTCACCCAGATGAGGAGGGGTTCCCTTTGAGTCTGGTTCCTCTCAAGGTTTCTTCCTCATAGCGTCTCAGGGAGTTTTTCCTTGCCACCGTTGCCATTGCATCTGGCTTGCTCATTGGGCATAATTTCATAACTTCATACATTTAAATCCTGAATTTATATGTTTCTGTAAAGCTGCTTTGGGACAATGACCATTGTTAAACGCGCTATACAAATAAAACTGAGTTGAGATCTCAAGGCTGGAAAATATCCATGGACTAAAGAACATAATGAAACCACATGACAGCAATGGAAGACAAAAGCTAGACAATAAATACGGTGCAAGTCGTCGCAGTTGCTGTAATTACGGGATTCCATGTCCAGGTCCTCATAGAACTTGTAATTGCAACTTGAACATTTGAACATTTTTGCTTCCTTGGATCTTAGCCATTCATGGCTGTTGGAATTCAGACTCCAGACGGTAGGGGAAACACTTTTCCCATTAAACCAAGTGGCCAAGTTTGATGGCCACATTTTTAACACAGCATGATATAAATTTTTTTACACACTGAACTCTAGCATAATTTAAGACGCATTAGAAAATAATTACACTTCAGCATACTGTATTTGACGTTAAATCTATGATCCGAATGCCTGAATGGTTCATTTTGTGCGTTTATGTGAACATCACTGTTGATTTTGTGTTTAATCGCTTTGATGAAACAACGAACGAGTGGTTAAGCGACGCTGTCAGCATTTATCACACCACATCAAACCTAAATTCCTGGCCTGGCAGTCGGCCCCTGTGAGTTACAGAGAGGCACATTGCATTAGTGCCGTGCTTCGTGTCAACGCTTTTAATTATATTTTAGGCACAGCTCAAGATCTCATTAAACTCGCCGGTTTCCTCGGGTAGATGGAGAGACAGCTTAGTGTCAGCCCCCTTGTGATGGATCCTAGAATATATTTTATGCATCATAATCCCATGATTTCGAATTCATTTCCCAAACCTAGCCATAAATCACTGGAGACACCCTTCAAAACGTGTAAGAGGAAATGTCAGTGATTATGTTGCCGAGCCGGTTTGAGAGACAGAAGAGGAGGAGGAAGATGATATTCAGAGGAGAAAGTGTTACTCTGTTTTCTTTCAAAATGTTTCAAACCCTTTATCTAACATTGGTTTTGGGATAGATATGTTGTCACAGAGCTTGGTACTTAGCTGACAGGCCATTGTCGACAATTAACTAATTAAGTATTAACTCGTGCACACACACACACACACACACACACACACACACACACACACACATGTTTGTCTTACTATCTGTGTGAGGACCTTTCACTGGCATAATAATTAATGCTCTGCTACAACTAAATCTAATCCTAACCTTAACCTCAGTAACTAAAAGGAAATATTTTGGATCTTCTTATTTTTGTAAAAATGCAGCTTTCCTTGTAAGGACCGGCTAAATATCCCCACAAGATCATAACTGTCCAATATTCCTATCCAAATGTCCCCACCAAGATATATCCCCCCCCCCCCCCCCCCCCCCCCCCCCCCCCCCCCCCACACACACACACACACACACACACAACACACACACACGAGGCATGTTTTACTGTAAACCATTAAGGGACTAAAGTCCAAAAGGGCGAAACAGGAGAAGATAGCAATTAAAAGAATCAAATTTGATCCCACAACATCTGTCTGCTCTTATTAGGACATTCAGTAATTCTGCACTCGAGGGACTGGAGGAGATTAAAGGATTGTACTCATCTGGCCAAATTGAGTGCTCACCCTGAAATGACTGGGCACATTCAACAGCAAATTAGTGCACCTGATATTGACGCTGAGCATCGATTGGCTCCGGTTGACCACAGCGGCGTTAAGACTTTGTTTCCTGAGTCGTGGCTTGGCCTAATCTTTGGCTTAATCACAGCATCTTGTGGCAACTAGGAAAGGCAGGGTCTCGACTTGTTAAGTCAGTCAAGAAGGGTGAAAAATAGAATGTAAGAGAGGAGAATGTCTTTGACTTTTATGTGTAATATTACCGTTGAGGTCATAAGTTTACATACGCCTTGCAGAATCTGCAAAATGTTAATAATTCAAAAAAATAACAATAATAAGGAGAGATCATAAAAATTGCATTATGTTTTTTATTTAGTTCTGCCCTGAATAAACTATTTCACATGACAGATGTTTACATGAAGTCCGCAAGACACAGTAATAACTGAATTTACACAAATGAACCAGTTTAAAAGTTTACACACGCTCGATTCTTAATACTGTGTGTCGTTACCTGGATGATCAACGACACGATACATTAAGAGCCAGGGGGGTGTAAACTTTTGAACAGGATGATCTTTGTAAATTGTTAGTATTTTGTCTTCTGGGAAACATGTTAATATCTTATGTAGCTTCTGAAGGACAGTACTAAATGGGAAAAAAAATTAAGATCTTTAAACAAAATAATAACAATTTACACTGATATAAACAATATAAACATCCTGTTCAAAAGTTTACACCCCCCTGGCTCTTAGTGTATCGTGTCGTCTTCTTGAGCATAGGTGAATGTTTGCACCTTTTGTAATAGTTGTGTACGAGTCCCTCAGTCGTCCTCAGTGTGAAAAGATGGATCTCAGCATCATTTTGCAGATTCTGCAAGGTGTATGTAAATTTATGACCTCAACTGTAATATTAAACTTTAATACACTAAAGTGCAAAAAAAAAAAAAAACCGAATCAACATGGTGTCATATACGCAAACGTAATACTCATGACTCAATTTGTATATAAAAAGTAGTTAAATGTTAAAGTCCTGGCAGCTTTCAAATATACAAAGACATCAATATAAGGTTTAACTTTTAAAGCAGACTAGTTAAGGCAGATTATGTTGGATGATTTTGGACAGCACCACCAATGAATGGGAGAAAAGCCCACATGAAAGTGATGTGAAGGCCAGTGTATGGTAACCCATACTTGGAATTTGTCCTCTGCATTTAACCCATCCAAGTTAGTGCACACACATTAGGAGTTGTGAACACACACACACTACAAACCGTGAACACACCCAGAGCAGTGGGCAGCCATTTTTGCTGTGGCACCCAGGGAGCAGTTGAGGGTTAAGGGCCTTGCTCAAGTGCCCAACAGTGGCAGCTTGGCGGTGCTGGGATTTGAACTCATGACCTTCCGATCAATAGCCCAACTTCTTAACCACGGAGCTACCACCGCCCCAGAAAAAAAGCATTTGCCCCATCTTGATTTACATTTATGGCAATTGGCAGACGCCACTATCCAGAGCGACTTACATTTATTTCATTTATACATCCGAGCAATTGAGGGTTAAGGGCCTTGCTCAAGGGCCCAAAAGCTGGGATTTGAACTCACGACCTTCCGATCAATAGCCCAACTTCTTAACCACGGAGCTACCACCGCCCTTTCCATAATGGTGGAAAGAAGTGAGAAGTGAGTCCTGGGCTGATTTCTTCTAGCCCACAGTCGTGACAGTTTTGTGATCAGGTGATCACAGATTAAATCAGATTTGATCTCCATTTGGACTGATCGTTTTCATGCACACCCGGAACACATCATCATGTCATCAGCAGCGATTGAGAAGGTGCACGCGAAATACAGTAACAGTCAAGGTGGATTGTTTACTCTGCCATCATTTTTCCCCAAAATACCTAGAGGAGATACAGTATATTGAGCACACATCTAATCAAGGTACAAATTAGACAAAATGGCAGAACTTTAAAAAAATGTAAAAAAAAAAAAAAAACTGTAGTTTAAATAAACAGTTAGAACATTTCTGGGAAACATTTTGGAAATTAAGAAAAAAAAAAAAATCATGTATGTAGCTGCCTGTAAATGTGTGTGTGTGATAGGTTTGTCCCATATCATACGTATTATATCATCGATAAGACCTCGTGATACGATGCACTGCTCATTATTGAGTTATTATGTGATATTCATCCAGCTGTCATTAATTAAGATTATGTTTAGGGGTGGGTTTAGTGCTCATACCTTTTCTTACGACGTCATTTTTATGAAATGTTCTATTAACTTTTCATGAGATCATCATAAAATTAAGTCACAAAAGCTACAAAGGGCAGAGTCACCATTTGGGCTTTTTTTTTAAGCTTTGCCATAAAGTTTAAAATTCATTTACTCACTTTAATAGAAAAGCAAGAGGGAGTCTGAGAATAAAAATCTCTCTGCTAGAGACTGGTGTGCACATTTGCATGGACAAGAACATATGTGTGTGTGTGTGTGTGTGTGTGTGTGTGTGTATGTGTTTGGCAGGGAATCCACTACAAAGAAATCGCTGTTCACTTTATACCAGCGCCTTGAGCTTTATGAACACTTCGAGAAACTCCATTCTGAGACGGATGGAGGAGAAGCCATTTCCAGAGCTCTGCCATAAAGCGGGCACCGCAGCGCTGCCTGCTGTTTTTGGATTCGGAGAAGTCCCATTTCCGAGTGAGCACCCCCACTGTAACAGCACACCGCTCTGAAGTTTATAATCCAATAAACATTACTGTATCTGCACATGTGGCTCCGAACGCATGATGGACGAGAGCGAGCGAATCGGAACGGGAGAGCACGCCTCCGTGTTCATTATATTAATGAAATTTATTAGTAACAGTTAGCTAGCGCTAATCTGCCGAAATTGAAATATAAGGCCCGCATTATGGGAAGAATATGAGTAAAACGGCAACTTCATTAGCATAACTACAACTGTGCATCATAGACGTCATTAAAATTGCTCCCAGAATTGCCATATTAGTTGTTTTATGAGGTAATTTTTATGTGCAGTAATAGAATCCTTTCTTTACCCTCCAGTGCATATTAAACTCACTTATCTTTTTGTACAAACTCACGATAACTCGTTCAGGGTATAATGAAGGAAGATGGTTATGGGTCTTACATTTTCAAAATGCTTCGCTGGCGGTGGGAAAGATGATGGCTTTGTGTCTTTGTTTATTTTTAGTACGTACAACTAAATATCAGAGAATAAAAAAGAAAGAAATATATTTATTACGTGTAGGAGGATTCTAGCAGCCTTTTTGTATTTGTTGTTTGACATTACTGACAGAAGACGAGGAGAGGAGAGGTGGTCATGACCTTTAGGTTAATAATTAAGCAGGAAATTGAAGTACTACAGTACAGCTAGTGTGAGAAGATGGAGAGGATGGAGAGTGTGGCCTTAAGGATTTTGGTCTGAGCATTTTGTGTGTGTGTGTGTGTGTGTGTGTGTGTGTGTGTGTGTGTGTGTGTGTGTGTGTGTGTGTGTGTGTGTGTGTGTGTGTGTGTGTGAGAAAGAAGAAGCCAGACACATGTTAGGAAACACCAATAAATGAATGATTAATGCCTTAACTCTGATTAGCAATATTGCGATTTTTCACCGCTGTCACTGGAATAAAGGCTTCAGCAACATTGCTCTACTTACCGCCTTTTCCATAATTGAGACTTTAGCTCCTAGCTGTGCCCTTCAGCTCGCCATCCATCAAGCCACCTCAGCCTTCAGACGTGCTGACAGCCTCAGATGGAGAAACAGTTTTTCAGGTAGAGAGGCAAACCTTTTAAGTCATTTATCCACAACCGAAGTACTTAATTGTCTTTTCACCCCTGTTATTACTTACGTATCTATTTCTCTTTCTTCCCCTCTGCAAACCTGCTCTCAGTGTAGTTAATGCACCTTTCACCCCGTCCTATTAGACCCCGCTAAAGAGCCTTAATCATCTGTAGCTTTGTGACGGAGTGTATTTATGGAAACATGGAAACACTTTCAGATATACAGTGTAGCTGCAATGGTCTGAGGTTAATGGTCTTTTCATCTTGCTGTTGAGTTCTCGATTCTGATTGGTCAGAAGGTGATGATTACGTTCCTATAACCGCAGCTTAAAGGCAAATCACAGGTTTATATTAATGCATTTGTTTTATATTTTAATTTCTAAATACATTTTTAGTTATAGTATATCCAATTCACAAAGTCTAACTTTGTGCCACACAAACAAATGTAAAGAAACGCATGTAATTGTTGATATGGTGGAATCTTCTGTGAGGAGATGTTTATTTAACATTTACGGAAACAGTCTCCGGTGTGAGAGGTAAAGTTTTCCGATGCAGGACGTCTTCAGGAAGGAGTTTTTTTTTTAATTTTTTTATTTATTAACTTCAAAAGAGAGAGAATATAACGATGTTGGTGAATACCTTGCAATCTAATAACTTGTATACTCTGAAAACGTGTGTTTGCTCAGCTGTAATATCCCACCAAATCTCCACACATTCTTAATGTCATTTCTTTTCCCATTCTTCATGACATATCTGTTGGAGCTCCATCATCTCACACATTGCCTTCTTCAGAACATGTCAGAAGAATAAGAGGGTCATAACATAACATTTTAGAAATGTATATCTTCGTAAATAAATTGTAAAATCGAGGTACATTTTCCCTTTTTTTTTTCCATTTAAAATCCAAAGGGCGTGTAAACTTTTGCACTTGACTTCACATTCCTTCGAAAGGAAACAGCTGTTTGGAAAATAAATAAATAAATAAATCATATAAAATGTAAATGTATCCGAATTCCGGTAACGCTTTCTATGAACTACGAACACATTCATATCATTTTATAATGCATTATAGGGCAGTGTATACTGTACATCATTATAACTCATTAACATGTTTACACGCATTGCTATAATTGATGTAATGTTTATTAGATGAATGAAACTACATGACACTTTCTAGCTACCTTTATTATGCATCATGAATGATTCATAATGGTTCAAATATGATGCATTATACTGTAAGTAGTGCTCATAACACATTATATCACACAGCCCCACTTTGCATAGTGCATTATGAGCTCTGTGAATTAGCATTATAAACACATGTTACAAACGGTAATGCTTTTTCATCAATGATGATCATGATGTGTATAATGCCTTATGGATGCATTATAACAAAACGTCGTGAATGTACTTAAAAAAGAATAAATAAACAGCAAAATGATTTCAAACTAAATGATATTTGTTTTCCATGGCTAATCAAATTTAAAATATTACATTTATTATAATAAAATGTTCATTTTTAATAGCTGATTAAAAATACTCATAAACAAGAAGAAATATTACATAATAAAATTATATTCATATTTAATAGTTTTGATTAAAAAAAAAAAAAAGCAGTTCTTGGTGATGGACTCAGACTCTGCTTGGATCTGAATTTACCTGACAGGATCTGTAGTATCCTTGGGTGATCTCTTCGTGTTGTGTCTTTTCTTTCGTGCTGCGTTTCTGTGGAGTGCCATCTGCATCCACTGCCTCCTCACCTGAGTGTCAGCACTGAGAGAGCTAAAATATTTACTCTGCACCATTGTTGCTGTTTATCAGGAAACATCTGCCCAGCTCATTTACCTTCGTTTATCACGGAGTGCTTAAAAAGAGAGAGAGAGCGAGAGAGAGAGGGAGAGAGAGAGAGAAAAAAAATCAGCAAGGTTTATCATGTAGTTACAAAAATGTTTTGAAAAACTTTTAAAGCACTTAAAGGTCGGGGGAGAAAAATTTGCAGACTATCAAAAATTTATGGGCAGGACAGCGAAATGACAAATCCCATTATCGGCTAAAGGATGTTCATTAATTTTGTCATCTAATTGGACAGAGGCAGATGTGGAACAGCTCATCCGGAGGGTCACAGGCAGCCGAAGAGCAGCCTTGTGCTTCAGACTTTTCTATTAGGAAGCAGCATGTCCTCCAACTCCCTGGATTACCAAGCGCTTTATTGATTAATGACCATAATTTATTACAGAGAAGAGGGCCATGCATCCAGTTAAATGTACAATTAATCAATCCTCCATCAGATTATGTGAGATGGCTGAGCTGCGGTGAGAGAACGGCGGCCGTGGGTGATAATGCGGCTTGTGGGGCCGCTCTTACAACGACTTAAGACTCCTTCCATGGCTTAATGCTACCTGTCCCATCTGACAAATGTTCCGTGCAGAAATTGAATATAACTGCCACTGATGGACTGAACGCCATGTCCCGGCCCTAGCTCTCCGTCAAGCTCTGCTAGAATAATGTACCAGCCCAACGTGCCCTGAAAAACCATTTATTAATCTCAAAATGGAGGAGAAAAGGGCCTGCAGGTTCAAATACATCATGGTTAAATCAACAATATTATATTAAGCTGGAAACGGATGTGGGGTTAAAGGAACCCACGGCAATGTGAGGATAAATTTCAACTCGCTCAAATTCATTCAAAGCCATTACATCCGAGTGAGCCGAAGACGCACGTGACACGTTAAATCCAGCTTTAGAAAAGCCGTAATTGATCATAAATTTGGAGTGTCATGCCTCACAAGTGCCTGTTGGCATGAGCGTCATTTAGGCTGTCTCTAGAGGAGTGAGCAGTGCAACGGCAGGAAGGGTAAAGGCTAAAATCAAGCACGTTATGTATTCACGTATGTATGTATGCATGTAGACTAAAATGTAAATGAACGTATACACATACTGTATGAAATGTATGGAAATGCAGCTGTTGATCTAATTCTCTCAATAATGCCTCCACTTTCAGTTCAGAAATACCAAAATGAATCAGTCTTTTGCTTAAGTTGTGTATAAATGTTTTTGTAAGACAGACTGAACAAAAAAAATTGCCGCCAGATTTACAAACGTTTTGGTAAAGTTGATTTTCTTCGGACTCACGTGTATTTTGATAGCTGCCAATCAACCATAAATTACCAAGCATGTCCATTCAGTGATGCTGATAAAACTCCATAAGAGCAGAAAATGACAAAATGATGACTAAACAGTGAAAGATAGCCTCCTAAACATGGCCTGTGCTAAATTGTCCAGTAATGCAGCTCAGCCACTGCAGTGCATCAGCTACCATAGATGTACACTAACACTTCCTCCTTTTATATTGTGTTCTTATTGAATGGCTAGTCATATTTGTCTTAATGCATAAATTTCTTTTCTATTGCTTTCTTTCAAGTCATTAATATGAAAATAACATTTTCATTAAATTCACGCTGATGAATTGAGACTAACATTAGTGAGTCTCCTTAAACATACATTAAACATAAACCCAGGAACTCTCGTAGGATACGAATGTTTTTCCAAATTAAAAAAGATTTTCAAGAAAGCTTCTGTGACCATTTTCTGAATAAATTTGCTCATATCCAGATTCATAAATAAGGCCCATTGCTTGGATCTAAATATGTCTGAGGACCATGGAGTCACATTTAGATTTTTTTATTTTATTTATAATATGTTAGTAATTCTTAATATATGTTTATTAAGATATGTTTATTAACTAACATGCCGTCATTAAAAGTATTCATCTTAGGAAATGTATTCATTTTGCAGCTTGCTCTTTTCACTGGAAATCAGCGTGTTCATTAGTGTGATGATCTATACATCTTAAAAGTCTCAGTGTGCTACGATGTTCACTTCCCTTAACAATCATCACCATCACTCATAGAGATCTCCTTACTAGCAGTTAAGTGTTTAATTTGTAGCTTGTCCTCTGTGCATGGTAAATCCCAGAAACAATAATAGCATAGTCTTATACAGTATGATGTAATAAAGTGTGCTTGTTTGAACAGTAGAGTGCTTCAAGAAGGTAAAATTCCATTTAAACATGAGCTGCCAGCTAAATTGGGGACGAGGGCACGGTGGCTTAGTGGTTAGCACATCTGCCTCGCACTTCCAGGGTTGGGGATTCTTGCTGTGCTTCGGGGTTTCCTCCAGGTACTTGGGTTTCCTCCCCATACTCGGGTTCCTCCCCCAGTCCAAAGACATGCGTTTTAGGCTGATTGGCATTTCCAAATTGTCCGTAGTGCGTGAGTGTGTGTCCTGCGACGGGTTGGTACCCTGCCCAGGATGTCCCCCGCCTTGTGCCCCGAGTTCTCTGGGATAGGCTCCTGGCTCCCTGCTACCCTGTGTAGGATAGACGGTATGGAAAATGGATTAATGGATGGACTAGCTATATGAAATTGAACAAAATACAACCACATCATGACATCAGGACACAGCAGGGTGCAACCGAGCTCCTGGTCTCTGATTTGATCCCGAGCTTCAGTTACTGTCTGTGCGGAGTCTCATGTGTTCTCCTTGTGTCTTCTTCTGAGTTGTCTGGTTTCCTTCCATCTCCCCAAAAACATGCAGGTAGGTGGAATGGTGATGCTAAATATGTGCTAGGTGTAAATGAGTGTGTGAATGTGTATGCATGGTGCCCTGCGATGGACTCGCGTCCCTTCCACTATCACATGGGATAGGCTATGGATCCACCGTGACCCTGACCAGGATGAAGCACTTCCTGGAGATGAACGAATTAATGAATTGATTGATCACGGTCTCAGGTGTTGATCAACTATGACTAAGTGACATAACTCTCCACTAATACATTTCAAAATCGCATCATCAGATTTTAGTGGCCGATTGTAATTCTCCATTTCTTACTGGTGGGTTCACATTTACGCTACTCTTTTTATTTGTGCGCTTCCCTAAAAGACTGCAAATGTGCAACGTTCACGAATTTCCCTCCATAACGTGCAACAGAGAACCACAGTTGAGTGACATTTTGAAAACAACCCGTTTCCATATGCGTAACGAAAATAAATGTCTTCAACACTTTATTGTGACATGCACCAATCTGCTTCCAACAGTAAATATAGTCATTTTTTTTTCTTCAACTTTGTTTTATATTAGAACAACTGTTGTGCATGAACCTTGAAGCAAATAGATCATAAGACTGACTGCAAATGCATTGCGCTGAGATCATCGGGGGCATCTTCAATTGTCCAGCAGAGGTTGGCAGCACTGGTGGATACCTTGTTAGATTGAGGTGCTCAATCAAGGCAGTGCAGGAGTGCCAAGCCGGTGCCGAGAGTGGTGATTACAGGGCTATGTGCGCACAAGGCCAGGAAAACGGACTAGCTCTCTGCAGGTGGCCCTCTGACATTCAAGCCTGCATTTTCTGAATCAGTCTTGAGTGATTAGGGCAGCGACAGTCAAAGGACAGATCAAACAATTATTTCCCCTTCTTCCACCTGTTCTTTTCTTGGTTTCATGAAAATGCTGGATATTTTTTTCCTTCTCTTAGTCTGTATCTGTCTCTAAATGACACCTTTTTGTTTCCTTTAAAGGAATTCTTGGTGTATTTGTTGGTCCGGATTGATTTCGTTATTAAATCTTTATCTGATGCCAAAATAGTGATTTACAATTTATTTTGAAGCCATTTATTTCAATTACCTCATGCTTGATTCTGATTGGTCAGAAGAAGGCGTTAATTCATTTTGCATAACAGCAGCTCTGACAATAGTTCCAGTTAAATGCGCTCCTTCTTATACATGCTTGTTTCCACAGGGACTTGTATGGCAAACTCTCCACATAAACAGAGCAGTGCAATGCTTGATATGGTGAAGTTTTCTGTGAGGAGATGTTTATTTAACATTTATGGAAGGAGTCTCCAGTGTCAGAGCTTGTAACGGTCAGAGGTAAAGCTGTAACCTTGTTTTCTGACATGAGAAAGACTTCAAGACAGAGGAGTTTGAGGTTTGTGATTTTGCAGTAACATGCCGAGCTTAATTAAATTTAAGAGAGAAAAAAAAAAAGAAAGGCTGGTGATGTAAAGAATGTTTATAGCTGCTATAGCATAAGTGGTAACAGGAACTAACTTTTTTGCAGGAACTGCTATAGCATAACAGGAACTAACTTTCTGCATTTTTGTTAAATAACGTTAAACCTAACGCTAAATGGATAAAGTATGCCGTCATTTTTTATTTTGGAAAAAAAAAAAAAAGTTTGTGCTGCCATATTACTGTGGTATAAGAGAAATAAAACACCTGTGAACATGCTTTTATAGGAAAATGACCAATTTCAGAGTGACATCACACCACCTCGCTGTTGATTGTTTTCATGCACCCATGTGTTTTAATCCACACATAAAGTGTAAGCATTAAAACTGGAAGTCTAATAGAAGTGCTACATGCAACTATTGAGCTAATTTAGTGCATTAACTATAGCTCTCTATTAACAAAAGTAACACCTCTGTGTGTTTCGTGTACAGATACACAGTATAGGCCTACTGTATATACACACACCTTGAAACCTCTGAAGAAAAACATTAAGACTGAAAGAAGGCATTAAGGATCATTTTTATTATAACCAACACGAGATCGGGATGATTTAGCAACATGGCAGACAAACTGTACCCAATCCTCCAGGTATACACGCTGTATGGATCAGCACAAGAGGGCAGCATACAATCCAGCACTCAGTACAAACTCTCCAGCACAATCTCCACCTGAAACGCCAGCAGGAAAGTCTCACCGGCCGCCTACAGGTTTCTGACTCTCACTGGGAACCGTAGCTGCACAGAGCCATGACCTCAGCTACACTTCTATGAGGTGTAGAGGAAGCTAATTTAGTCCATGGCATACCGTGGTCCTGTCTATTGTGTAATAATACACGATCTGACAACACGGTCTCCGGGTCACCAATTTATACGGATTTACACAACTTAATTTGAATGAAGGGTTAAGAAGTTCTCTTTCTTACAATTTCAGAACAAAATTCACAGCATCTGCACACCAGTTAAGGGCTGGGCTTAATGGAAAACTCCACCCTGAAACACATTAAATATGTTTCTGTTGAAATATGTGTGATATGATTAGCGATTCTGGTGCTAATGTGCTGTATTTTCGCTGTTCTTGAGAGAAGTTAGTGACTGAGTGTCGTGTCATGAGGGGACATTGTTATTGCTAGCACAGTTACAATGGCATTTCATCTGAAAACAATTTCAGCCCCCAAAAACAAAACAGACCAAGCTTCTTTTCCTCCCCATTTCCCAGCGATGTTTAATGTCATATTAACGAGAAATCCAACGTAGAATAGTGGAGGCGCCAGTGCAAATGTTAAAATCAAAGTCCCAGAATGCAGTGCGGCTATAAGACACTAGCTGCATCTGAAATCGCATACAGTGACAGTACGTACTGCATTCAGTACCTCAACGTCTCGGCTGTTGATACTGATCGGTATATGTGTGTTGTATGAATACAATCCGGACATACTACATCCGCCTTGTTTGTATTGTCATGTGACCTACGACGTCATCATAGGCGCAAAACCCTAAGATCCCACCAGATTAGAGCAACTGTTTTTTTCTTGTTTAAACCTTCAACAAGTTAACAATTTACTCAGGTGTTGTTAAACAAGTACGGTTTAACCACAGGGAACGAGGAGCAACTGTTAATATCTTTAACACGTGCTGCCTTCCACCATTTTTTATTCAGACAGATCTTCCGTGTCAGTCCCGTTGCATTATGGGATAGTGCAGTGTGCATTGGTTCCATACTGCAGAATATTGGTGGATCCGGGGATTTCTCGGATACTGTTTTATGAATACTGAGAATTCGGACATGCTACTCCTTTGGCGTACTGTTTCTCGCCTACTGTGTAATAGGGTAGTAGGAATATTCAGACACAGCCGCTGTTGTGCTGAGTTACAGCAAAGGCTCGGCTCAGGTCGTTAGCAATCTGCGAGATGATGAGCGCGATGGTGTTGATGGTGGTATTAACATGAAAGTTGAATCTATCTGAGCAGAGTGTAGAGATGAGCAGAGAGCTGGACATACTGAAGGACTAAAGTGCTGCTGCATCACTATCTCTAGGTAGACATGAAGCAAGGGTTAAATCCCAATGCGCCACTATGAATGGAATTGTGGGTAATGTAGGAAACTGATAACCAAAGTAAAAAGAGAGAACGTCAGTGAAAGAAGTATAAACTAAAACAGTCATTATAAAGTAAATCTTGGATGCCACTAAAGATCACGTTAATTATAAAGATTAAGGGTGGGGTTAGGACTTGCACTTTTTCTTATAACTTAATCTTTATGATATTGAATGGAATATAATTGCATATTGCTATACTCTTGAATATGACGTGGTCTTGTGAAATTTACATTTCGTCTACAAACTGATGAGCTTTACCTATTTATATTTATAATTATATATTTATATTTATATTTATCAAGAGTCCCCAACTGAAGCTATTTTAGAGTGAAGGGTCCGTAAAATGATACTAATACAAATAAATTTTAATTATAGACTTCATGTGAATTGTTATTATTATTATTTTATTTTATTTTTTTAATAAATCTATATGTGTGAAAATAATATAGAGCAGCAAATAAAATGTGTGTGAGGACAGTTCAGTCAGGGCATTGATGTACTGTATATACAGTGAGGCCGAATGCTAATGATGTTTGCAGGGGCCACTAATCCAGGGATCCAATTATATATGGATTTCAGCACGCATAAAAGAACACCATCTATTGAGATTATGATTCATAGATTTAACTCCAGAGCTAAATATGGCATCAG